>DF241142.1:11770-90133 GCA_000507305.1 Breviolum minutum Mf 1.05b.01
TATATGTATATATATATATATCATATTGATATTATATGATATATATATATATATATGAGTGATATATATATATATATGTATATTGTGTCATTCTAGTGCAGTTGCAAAGATTCATGAATGAAATCTCTTCAAATGAATTTTTCCGGTGCTTCAGCCAGGCCCTCCCAACGCTTTTCTTTCCTCTTCATCCAACTCTTCACCTTCATCCAACTCCTGTGGCCCACCCTGCTGGGGAACTAACATATCCAGTTGGGCAGTTGGAAGATGACTTTCCTTTCCCATTTTCATGGGACATTTTTTGGGATTCCTTTCCTGGGAGCCTACCCTTTTTTTCGGAAAAAAAAAATGTCGAGATCGTCTTTTTCCCGGCACCTTTTGGAGTTCTTTCCATAGTTTTTCGTTCCTCAACAAAACGCAGGTAGGGCCGGCATGCATTTCGAGGGAGGCTACACACGAAAATCATCAAGGCATTCCCCCCACGCTTTACCAACGTGGATCACTAATTGAAGGATGTGATAATGATCGGATACATGACGTTGCGGAACCACCAGACCCTGGCCCCGAGGTTTGGAACTCTTGGTCTTCAATGAAGGGTTTTCGTTGCAAGGCGACGAGCTGGACCTTAACATGTTAACCTGAATTTCATGGTACCCCTACATGCAAGTTGATAGTGAATACACCCTTATGTATCTTTCAAATAAGTCATCTTTCACAAACCTGTCATACATATAGAAGCTAGGTGAAGTGAATCGCACCATTGTCCTCAATCAGGTGTGGGTAGGTTTGGATCGGGGGTAGTTGGGCCATGAACCATCAGGCAACCATGAAACCGCCAAGCAGTTGTACTGGCCTCACCAGTTGATCCCCCAAAAATACCCATGAGTTCTGAAAGAAATGTTGGGGAAATCTAATATGAGTCGTTGATATGTCCGAACCCCAGGTCCGCACTGATATCCATACCAGCCAAAACAAGGTTGGGCTCCCCCGCTGCTCCGACAACTCGCCCGACACCTGCTTGAGAGCGATGGAACTGTCGCCATCTTCACGAAAAAACGTTTTGGAGTTTCTCGTCTCCAAGTGGTATTTGCCTACCTTTTTTTCACCAACCCAAAAAAAACTTAAGCTACATGCATTTCATGTTGAAAGTTTGAAGACACATTTCACCTAAAAGAGGCTGGCCTTGTCAGTTATCAAAAATTTCACCTTTCGCCCGAATCATTCGGTCAATACTTTGGGCTTTCTTCATGTCTTAAAAAATTCGAAGTACTACCAATTTGTTTCAAGGTTTTTTTGGTGCATCTAAGGTGATCCCCAATCCACCCAGATGGTGGAGGTGGTGGAAATCCATCACCTCCAAAAGTTGATCATCATCGCTTCCAAGAGCTGCTTGATACCTGGGCCCCAGCGAATGAAGTCCAGCCCTCCAAAAAGTCGAGATTTTGAGTTTCACATGATAGGAAAATTGTAATAAAACATGGTGTGTAACAGGCATGAACCAGTGAAATGTCCTATAAATTATTTTAAATTCGTGAAGTTGGCAAAGGTGCAGGTGATAGGAGAATCTAGGAGACCAAGCCTTTTAACCTTTGCCAAAATCTGTCCAAAAACGGTGACATCCGCCCTCCCGTCTGAGTCCCCATGCTCTGCATACTTATTCCGGTTGTGGAGGATCTTTGCATACCTCGTAACGACCGGTTGTGATGAAGTGATGATGCCCTGTTGATTTATTGGCACGCCCTGCCCCCCCCCCCCTTATCCCCCTTTCTCAACACAGGATAAAGTGGACATGGACAGTTTTGTTTATCCGCATAAAATGTCAAAAACTCTGAAAACCACAAGGAATCTAGGACTTCAATGGATCGAAAAGAAAAAACTGTCCCACAAAATGCTGTTGATTGATCGGGCATCTTCAAAACGGAAAGATTCAACATCAAGAAACAAGCACCAAACCAGTTCCATTTTGCAAGGAAGTTCTTCCCAGAAGGCTCCCTTCAACTGAGATTCGTATTCGTGACAAAAATCTATGCGATCCTTATGGTTCTGGTTGGATAATCGCTTGAAACCAACATGGAATCAAATGCCCTCCCATGACTGGGATAGCACACTTGCCAGCCATGGGCCCTGTGACTTCTGCCACAATTGGTACACCAACCTTTGCAACGACACTGGTGGAAGAAATCCTGCACCACTTGGCAGGAAAAACAATCCTGAACCTGGTGGATTTCTCTCATCAGTACCTTGGAAATATTATGATGCCATCTTCAGCGTTACCTGAGATTTCTTCACTTTCAACTTGGTTCAAGGTTCCATCCAAAGGTTTACATAGAATCCAGAAATGACATATTGACAGTGTAAGAATCAGATCAATGGTCAAAGCTAAAATCGTCATCATAATTTGCCAACTTTGTCCACACATGACCCCACTTCGCGCCATAATCCTGCACCACCAGACGCACTCGAAGTCTAGACCCTCGTGCTCCCCATTTAACATTGGTTTAAAGAAAATGTCCCCAAAACAAAGAAGTTGAATGAGTTGAATGACTGAAATCCTGCACCGGCGCACAAAGCTTCAGAACACAACATTGAAAAGGGGGTGCGGGGGGTACAAATCATAGTGTATTGTCAAATATGCCCGCGCCGGTGCAGGATTTCTTCCATCAACAGTATCCATCCAGCAGTAATTCCCAGGTTTGTGTCCCAGCAAAAGTCATGGGAAGCTGTGGTGGGGAGGTAAGGCATTTTTAACTCATCTCAAGCTTTCATCAAGTAGACCCTGATCATGAAAAATCATGAAAAATCATAAAACCATCCCCAAGAATCAACAGTCCGAATTTTTCAACTTCTACTGTAAACTCTCTGAAACCGTGGCCTAGCTTGGCTTCGGTGAATCTTGGTCCCAAGCCCAGGGTCCAGCAATGCCCACGTCAAAGATCCAACCCCGTTCGCCCACGTGTAAATAGCCTAACCTCAAGGCAATCGCGGATGCTAAGCAGCAGCCACTGATGGATTCCATCTCTACTAAGATGCAGGATATTTCAAGGCTGAATGCTATAAAAGTTGTTCCTCACTGCATGGGATAGACTCAAAACTTGAATGCTGCCATTACCCATTCAATCATAATAGATTCTTGAAATGATAGCAGGTGAATTCCTAGGAGTTATCACTGATTATGTTCGCGGCACGAACGAATCTTGCTTTTGACTTAGAGGAAGAATTTATAGTGCATACATATGAACTGTGTATATACATCACCCAAAGCACCCTAGGTTAACTTCTTGACCAACATGTCAGTTGAAAAACATCTGCAAAAAAAACACGATCAAGAGGAAACTTATTGTATATCTGTAGGAAAGGTTGATTTTCTATGCGACCAACATATTCTACAGTACCGGACAAAAACGTATCTAATCAGAAAACTCGCGGCAGCTCCGTGTTCGATGAAATAAATATTACATAGCCTACTCTTATCATCAATTGATGTTTATGAATATTCATCCACCTACTGTTGATGGAAAGAAATTGCGTTTTTGGACCACCTGGCATACATTTCAAGTTGGTTACCCATTGTTTTAGTAGGTTATCCCATGATCAAAAAATCCCGGTAAATCATGGGATAACCCTTACCACGGATCCAAGGCGCGGATCCTCCGCCGTTGGAGCTTGCACCTCGGTGACCTCGAAGACTTCGCCCACCTGGAGGTGGGAGGCCGGTATGATGTGTTCTTAGTTGAGGGGAAAGAAGGGAATTTTTTGAACCAGTATAATGGATGTAAAATGATGATGTAAGGCAGGTTTCTTTTAAATGTGTTGGAGATATAATATATATGTAGTTCTAAGTTCTAAGTTTTTGTAGTGTGATATTGTCTTTATATGATTTGAAAATCTGAGACCTGCAATCAGGCTAAAAGTCTTTGGGAAAAAAAAACTTATGCTGGGTAAAGCTAGAAGTCGTCTCAGCTAGTGCCCGTCACCCTGTTTGAAAATCCGCCTGGAACGGAGGATGCGTAGTTGCCCTACCAGTCATAAGTGAGTCTTCCTACGCTTTACCTGAACTTCTGTCATCCATGACAAGCAAAGAGTGTGCCCATTGTCGCACCCCATGCCCTCAAATGTCTAGGAAACCTATCTAAAGGGGTTGTTCAAAGGAGAATTTGTGCGATGTCAATGTGTCTATCTCAGCCTTTCAAAACTGCCCCCGTGTCAAGAACTCAGCGCGTCAACGAGCCTTGATCATGTCACCGGTGAGGTCAGAGCCCTTAGCACCAACTAGTTCAAAAGAAAGGCAACCGATCTCATCTAAACAAAGAAACGTAAAGAAAATCGAGCCACAGGTAGTTGAAGCATCAGAACTGATCAAGCTACCTCTAGACAACATGTTCCAGTTCAATAAAGCATTTCATTAGAGAGAAATTACTACATGCAGACTAGCAGTCACGCCAACTGTCTAATACTAACATATCAAGCCTGCTGATGGGAACTCATGTCAGGAATGTCAAAGATCTTAAGGCAAATCATTGTGGAACCCTACACCCTAAAGCTCACTAGTAATTAAACACTGAACCCGAAACCAAGATCACCTATAGTTGACTTTACCTTCCAACTTGTCACTTGTCACTTGCCCCCTGTGCGCTACCACCGCATCAGCTTCTGCTCGTAGTCGGATCCTCAGCTCAAGTGCTTGTCTTCGAGTCCGGTTCCGCAACCGCGTCCCATCACCCATCACCTTACCCAAGGTCTCTCGACACACATGGGTAAGGCCCTTTCTTGGTTCTTTGTTTGCTTGCTCAATGTGTTGTCGGTTTGCTTTTTGGTTGGTTCTATTGTTGTTTTTTTACTTTCTTCCCGTCCCTCTTTCCTTTTGCTTCTCTACCAGTTTCTCAATTCATCTGCCAAGTGGTGTATGTACTTATTTCTCTATTTTACTGCAGTACTCAGTTTTCCATTTGTCAATTCATGTATTGTGGATAATAGCTTTTCAAACCGATACCCTGTACACACCTGAATTAGTGTCCGTATAAAGGATTTCATTTGCGAACGTTTGGGTCTATGGAGCTCGTCTCGCATCTCTGTCGCCCAAACCAGGGTCACAACGATGTCTTTGCAATGAAGATCCCAGGGCCCATCTGCGCGCAAAATGGGTGCCATGCGCCGTTGATTCCGTTCTAAGGACTATATAGGCTCAACAGTTGCAGACGTTTACTACTGCATGGATCCACGATAGCAGTCCTCCTGGTGAAAATGATTCCTATTGTGCTGGAGGGCAAAGACTAGAAAAGTTAGAGGTACAATGACGGCTCCTTACTTCATGCTCTTCCTGCAAACTGAGTATTGCTTCAAAAGAAACAGCATCTCCAAGGGATCTTCCTTAAAGAAGTAAGATTGATGTCCCCAAATAATGGGCACCTGCTTGATTTGATCCACTCTGAAACTTGAAGTGTCAAGTGTCAAATTAGACTCAATTGATAAAGCTACGCAGCTACACAAACATGTGGCAATCTTCGACCAAAAAGACGAGGTGTAAGAAGAAATCACTCCAGGTTCTAGGAACCCAAGCCTTGAAAGCAAGAAACCGACCATAAAAACTTCCAACTTCCGGGGTAACAAGGAAAGGCTGGCAAATCTGCTTGCACCCATATTGAACTACAGGATGTATGAAGAATGAATAGGTACAGCACTGGTACAGGTAATGTTCGTCCAATTTTGGTGCATAATGGCTGAATTGCATGGGTAACAAGTTGCCACAACAAGGCCTCTTCCTGAAAATTCCCCATACCAAACCAACTGCAAGTGAGACTGGCTTTGAGATCTTTGAGGTTGAGTGAGGTCGGCTCATTTGCTCATTTGCACCGCCAGCCTCCTCTTTCCACTCTTCGATGTAATTCGAAACCTCCTGACAGACCCAGTTGTGTATCCTTGTCCCTTTGCTATGATTGAACACCCGTGAGATGAGATTCATATTATGAGATTCCTGCCACTCACATGGCTCTAGAAACAGTGACGTGTGGCATGGAAACACATTGAAAGCCAGCCTTTCACAGATTGGAACGGGGAAAGGACATGACATCAATTGATCATTGCAACGAAAGTACCGTTCAAATCTAAGATGGACATCCCCTGAAAAAACTACCATGCCATTGTCATTACCAGTGATTTCCACCAACTTCAGGATTATGAAACCATGACAAAAAAATTTTAAAAACATCTTGTTTCACAATACTTCTGGTTCAAACTATATATATATATATATACAAACGGCCATCGTGTGCAAACTTCGCCTCATCCTGCTCAGGCTCCAAGAACTCAGCCTCTTCAGAGTCCATGGAATCCATGGCCGTACGAACCTGTGGTCGGATGGGGTGACCAACAGGAGGTGTTACAGCTGTTGCAGTAGGGAAACGTTGGATGTTCCAGAAAAAACCTTGAAAAAGTTGAAAAGGAAGACTGGAGGCTGGAGGGAATCATAACCTGTTGGCCTGTTGGATTCAGAACATGGGTTTTTGCCACCATTTCAAGTGTCAGGTGCCGGACCACCGCTATGCTGCCGCGGTGGCATAAACTCCGGCCACATCTCCGTTGCAGATAAAGGTCCTGCGGCGGTACAGGATTCATCCGAGAAAACAGAAAAGCAATAGAAATGTCGCACCTCCACGAAGCATTTGCTTAAGAGAGCCTCAGCACAGTCGAAGTTCTGGCTCAGCTTTGATGGAAGCTACTTGTGGGGCTGAAGGGGTTGATGATGTAGCGAACCATAGTCAAAAGTCATCACATGTCATCACCAATGCAAGACAACCGTTGTAGCTAATCAGGTTGTAGCTAATCAACCTGCAGCGAGCGACATCCTCACAAGCACTGGATACAGAATGGGGACCCTGATAAACAGCCACGAACGTGTAGATAATACAAGCTTCCGGCATCTATTGATTGCCTTGGAACCCTCACACACCAGAGCCCCAGCACGACCAGCACTATCCATGGCTTGGCACGATTCAAATTGGGCATGACAGCAAAAAGGCAATGCTGTTGGGCTGGGATGATTGCTTTTTTGCCAGCCGAGCGATGAAGAAACCATGCAACTCATATGAATTATTGATAGGGAGTCCTATTGGTAGATATAACATAACGTGTCCAAAACGGTATATGTAAGTATAACTTCTTTCCCTCAACTGACCTTTTTTGCATCTTTTTGCACACCTTCCACTTCCATCTCATTGCGGCTGAGTATATTCTAATGGTAGGACAAAACGTCTATTTTTTCTCCAGGGATTTCAGACTCAGTGGACGTCAATTTGCACCCAGGCAAGAAGGCACATCGAAAGCAATGCAGCTACCGAGCCACTGCCACAAACAATTGGCTGAGGGTATCACTATCTGTTGAGTGATGGGCCAAACCGATTCAACAAAGTGGGAGGGTCGAAACCATGGGGATTTCTATCTTTTCTTTACAGCAAGAACCTGCCCCATCCTGTCATGGCTCATCATACACCCAACCTTTGCTGGCAAAGTCCAGAAAGTCAATCCGTTATGCTCAGGCTCCCTAAAAGAGTAATTGCAGTAGCATCATACACCCAAATACCCCGAACATCCCCAAACTCCAACAAATACAGTCACTTCACTACCTGGAAATCTTCGGCGTTTCTTTTTCGCAGAAGCTTTTCTTTGGGTTGGACCTCGCCGTCCGCGACCTTTGAACCCCGGTGCGTTTCCCGGTGCGTCATTGGCGAAATGATGCCTCAGATGGCTGTAGGAGTTCTCAAAAAACGTGTCTGAGAACGTAAAAATTATCCCGGTGCCAATTTGGATACCTGTTTGGTTGGTTTGAAACGCGGGGCTGTCCCACTGCTTCAATCGGAACGACAAGATGGATCTTTGGTGAACAAAACAAACCAAATCGATTCCTTCTTAGGGTGAAAGTCTCCTTCCTCCTGGTGCTTAGGGGTTTGCATATTTTCTGTGACTCATATGATGCATTCTGAAGAAGCATCATCATCATCATCATCATCATCATCATCATCATCATCATCATCATCAACACAACAACATCACCATCATCATCATCATCATCATCATCATCATCATCATCATCATCATCATCATCATCATCATCATCTTCATCTTCATCTTCATCTTCATCTTCATCTTCACCTTCATCTTCCATCATCTTCATCGTCAGACACTGGATGTCAGCTGCAGGGTACTGTTGAGCAAGAACTTAGTGCCTTGGCCCAAACACATGTGTTTTTCCTTGAGTGGATCATTCAACTTCAGTTTTTGAGCTAGGGGCGAGCTAAGCCCTTGCTTTTAGTTTTGCTTTCCTCGCCTGCACCAAACCCTTCTTTGAAGGAAGGTGGTGATCGGCCACAGGCGGTAACTGGGAACCCAACCATTTGCAGCCATAGCATGATGAAAATGAGGCAGTAAGGTTCTATTCGTGCAAAAAAAACAGACGTCCGCTCTTTTCAGATCACTCCCATGGGTTTGGTTGAATTTTTGGGGAAAATTTCGTGCATCCAAACCTTATGACTCCAAAGAACACCAATCTCATTAGACCATCCCCAACTACCCCAACTCGCCTTCAGCTCATCACTGTTTTCAGATCCAGACCTCCGAAAACCCAATTTCTTGGAAACAACCCTCCAACCCAAGGACTTTATTTGCTATGGAGATGGGTCAGCAAGTCATGATTCAAGGGAAATGAAGCTTTTAAGGCAGCTTTAGCGAAGCTGTGGCGAAGGTTTAGGGATGCTAGAAGGTGCTTTCAATTCGAGAAAAATAGCCACAAAATCGACTTGAACCCTTGGTTGTCATGGTATTCTGGCAAATTTGTAATCCCTGGGCTTCCACCACCATTAAAATAATGGTTGACCCAATTCCGACGATTAAAACCCTTAGGTAAGCAATGGTGGTTATATTAACACCAATTGTTTGAATGGTGGTTGGAATCCCAGGGTAATGTCTCTGGATGGGCTGCCCCACCGCCCAACTGATGCAACAAATTCACACTTCCTCTGAGAAATCAAAGTTTTTCAGAAGCGGGACTGCGTCACATTGCACCCCGGAAAGAAGTTACTTGCTTCGCACGAGTTCGTTACTGCCGCCGTGACTGTTGTAGTGTTCATGTCCCCGACCTTGCCTACATGTGGAAAGTAACTCCTGAAAGAGCAACTTGAGGAAGTCAGCTTTTTTGATTTGTCACGAGTACGGGCAAATCCTCCCAGAAGTTACCTTTCCCACCAGTTCTCAAGTGCGGGCAGCCTAGATCGCTTCTTTTCTCTTCCTTTGTCCTGCGGCTTGCAAGCAAGCGGCTTGCAAGTGGTTGGTGGTGGTTAGCTTGGACATAAGTACCAAGAATGACAGAAAGTGTCCAGATTTGGCGGCGGCAATTGTGAAATGTCACACCTCTCGAGGTTGACATTCTGGAAATGACCCCCTAGAAGGGGAGGGGAGACTCCTTCACTCTTCCGGTTCCAAGCTACGAAAATTGGAGGGCGGAACTCTTGTTCCAACCACTTCCAGAAGTTAGATGATCTTACACTTGTGTGGTCCGAGGTCCTTTTTGGGGAGGCCATGCCACCAGGCAAAACAATCTTTCTATGAAGACACCATGCACAACTCTACTAGCCAATGTGGATGATTCTTGCCCGAGTCAACATAAATTTGAACTTTTTGGAAGAGAGAAAACAGAACTTACAGCATATACCAGTAAAGACATATCAAAGGGTCTGATGTGGAAGCTCCATGTTTAAGGATTGTCCGCCTACCCACATCTCCAAACAAAAACAAACGGCTGCCTAAGGGAGTCTCAATGGTAAAAACCTCTTCAAAGAGACAAACAAGAGGAAGGATGCTCAAAAACAAAAATGAAATAATAGGCACAATAGACAGAAAGGGCCCAAGGAAAGCGAACGCTGCACATCGAGACTATATACATTCAGACCCTGAAAACTCATCACGCAGAGTACGACAATGCGAAGGGGAAGGTGATCAAAACACAGCCACATGGTTGCAACAAAGTGAGTAAGAGAGTGCAAGAGGCCATAACGCCCAACAAACAGATTATGCAAGGAAGCTAAACACTAAGAGCTCGGTCAACAAAAAAACGATCCAGAAAGACTAGGAGAAACCGACGGGACTAAGAAAAGTATAGGATGTCAGTCAAACAGAATTACGGGCAACAGCAGCCGCAACAACACTAGTTGAGTCTTGTTAGAGTACCACCTCTGATCAAGGACATTTGGGCCCCACCCACCTCCGACCCCAAATTGGTCGCACTTCTGAAACCTACCCGAAGTCCCATCGGTGGCTATCTAAATTCTGTTAGCTCCAAATGAGTAAAATCAAGAGGCCTCAACCTCCTTGAAGCCCCTTTCAACCGCAAAAGGATGTAGCTCAAAACATCTCAAAACCGTGCCAGGACAGTCAGTTGGAGACCTCATATCATATAAAAATATATGTTCCGCCAATGTTTCGACTAAAGCCTTTAAGGTCAGTGAGTTCAAGCTCCACAATTGACCCCCTCCAATCACCAAACCGCAACAAAAACTTCAGCCAAAGTGTCCTTGTCCTTATGCTTCTCCTTGGTATCCTTATTTGATTTTGCTTCCGCCTCTTTGGCTTCTTTGCCTTTACGCGTCTCCTCTTTGGCCTGACGCTTCTTTTCAGATTCCTTGCTGATCAGGAATGTCCAAGGGCCCCTACCCGGATTTGATTCCGGTATATGCATCTACCTTGCATCAAGCCCTTGCAAAGTAGATGAGACAGCCCAATGTCGTGCTGGTCCATTGTGGCCCGTACTTATGCCATAATTCTTTCCATTGTGGCTGACCCTAGCACATTGACTGCTGTTTTCGTTGGCAACCTTCCAGCAGTTGATTGGTTAATGTTGAAACTTACCCGAAGTCTCATCGGTGGCTATCTAAATTCTGTTAGCTCCAAATGGGTAAAATCAAGAGGCCTCAACCTCCTTGAAGCCTCTTTCACCACAAATACGTATGGCTCAAAACCAGACCAGGATAGTTGGAGACCTCATATCATATAACAATATATGTTCCGCCAATGTTTCGACTAAAGCCTTTAAGGTCAGTGAGTTCAAGCTCCACAATTGACCCCCTCCAATCGCCAAACCGCAACAAAAACTTCAGCCAAAGTGTCCTTTTCCTTCTGCTTCTCCTTGGCATCCTTATTCGGTTTTGCCTCTGCCTCTTTGGCTTCTTTGCCTTTACGCGTCTCCTCTTTGGCCTGACGCTTCTTTTCAGATTCCTTGCTGATCAGGAATGTCCAAGGGCCCCTACCCGGATTTGATTCCGGTATATGCATCTACCTTACATCAAGCCCTTGCAAAGTAGATGAGCCCAATGTCGTGCTGGTCCATTGTGGCCCGTACTTATGCCATAATTCTTTCCATTGTGGCATCTACGCTGACCCTAGCACATTGACTGCTGTTTTCGTTGGCAACCTTCCAGCAGTTGATTGGTTAATTTTGAAACTTACCCGAAGTCTCATCGGTGGCTATCCAAATTCTAATAGCTCCAATTGCGGATCCACAATACTCAAGAGGCCTAAACCTCCTTGAGGCCTCTTTTTAACTGCAAGTGGATATAGCTCAAAACCCAAGATAATTGCCCCTCCATAGCCAAACCGCAACAAAAGCAAAAGCCAACGTGTCCTTGTCCTTCTGCTTCTCCTTCTCCTTGGTATCCTTACTCGATTTTGCTTCCGCCTCTTTGGCTTCTTTGCTTTTGCGCGTCTCCTCTTTGGCCTGACGCTTCTTCTCAGATTCCTTGCTGATCAAGAATGTCCAAGGGCCCCTACCCGGATTTGATTCCGGTATATGCATCTACCTTACATCAACCCCTTGCAAAGTAAATGAGTATTTTTTCTGTTTTGGCCCCTGGGTAAATAGCTGTTAACTTTCACAACTAGCACCATCCGTACCCACAACATGAAGCTCTTCACCAAGCATCTTTCTGTTTTCTTTCCTCTTCCTCCTCCTCTAACCTCGCTTGCTCTTGCTGTTCTAAACGCTTTTGCTCCTCAACCACATGGGCCTCAAGTTCTCTTTGCAACTGAAGCCTCAGTGCTTAACGAGGCAATCATGAAGGCAACAAGGCAGCGTTTTTATGAGATGAGATCATACTATCAAATTGAGGGGGCAGGAAGCAAAAGGAACATTAAAGTGCTAGAAGAAGATCAATTCAGTACCCTAATCCACCATCATGGTGAATGCCAACACAGTCGATCGTGTCAATGGTTCCACCTAATATTAGTTCTCTACCATTCCCTAACTCACGTATTGCCTCCCCCCCACAACCCACACCCCCCAAAAAAAGAAACATCATGAATCATGAATCAACTTCACAAAACTTCCAAAAAAAAACTCCGTCCAAGCAACTCAAGTTCTCTTTGTTTATCCTCCCTTCTCTGCTGTTCATCTTCAAGTTGCTGTTGGATATCCCGTTGCAACTGTGACATGGCCGCAACCTCTGGGGTTTCAGCCTTAGAGACATCATCTCCGTCCTGAAAGATACCAGGATAGGATGGGAGGCCCATCCAAAGTGGGTAGTAGACATATAAATAACATATTCTTTTAGTTTACATATGTCTGTAAATGGCATATTGTTCTATCTTACATATACATAAATAAGATATAATTTGCATAATCCCTAAATCAAAGGAGTAGCGAAGTAGCAGATAAAGGAGAGCAAAGTGCCTTGATCTTCCCTGAATAAAACCCCCCTTGTAGGTTCCGCTGGGACCTTGCTACATATGGTTGCTCTAAGCAATGGCTTGAGTAAGTTTGCAAAGACACAGTTTGTCCAATAAATAGGCATGCTTGATAAATGACGCTATAATGTTGTCACAGGGGATACTGGTGTTGCCTTAAATATCGTTGACAAAGCATGAGTAGTTACAAATATTACATAATGTAATTTAGAATCTATCTTTCGTGTGCGTATGAGACTATAGTTGTAGATCATGATTCATCATGATACTTCAATATCTATGCATGCACATATTTATACACATTGCCATATTGTAAACGCGTCTAACTCAGGTACAAGGAATTGCTGAATTGATCATCATAGCTTCGCATTTTCTTAGGAGGTTCAAACATCAAATGCAATCTGCTTTGCTTTGATTTGGAAGCCTTGGGAAAAGGTATGCTATGCTAGTTCTCCAGTCTTTGGATCATGCCTATCGTCTCGATCCTCAAACCCTCACAAGTTTCTCACAATGATACATAAATAAAATTGCGGCATTATTCTGGTCCTTGTCATCTTCTCGACCTTTGTCCCGGTCCCGGTCTCGATCACGATCTCTGCTTTTGGAACGATTCTCTCTCTCACGATCCCTGCGATCTCGGTCCCGCCGGTCACGGTCGTCCCGGTCCCGCCGATCCCGGTCGTCCCGACGGTCCCGGTCATCCCGCCGGTCACGGTCATCCCGCCGGTCGCGACGGTCCCGGTCATCCCGGCGGTCGCGCGTGTCGCGGCGGTCCCGGCGATCATCACGACGGTCATCTCGACGATCACGACTTCGCTCTCGGCTGCGGCGGCCTCCGCGACTTCGGTCACGGCGACTCCTGCATGGCATTTTCAGACACCAGGTTGGTGGGTAAGTTGGGAAAGACTGGGGCACAAGCGCAAGGATAAATTGACAACTAGGTCCAGAAATTTTGGGACATGCCTGGACTTCCTTCTGCTCTCCGATCTGCTGGGCTTCCTGAAACAAATGGGCTTGGAAGCTGCCAGGAGGACAAAAAAGGGATCTAATTTCAGAAAACATGCAGCCCTACCGACAGCCTCTGGAATTAATTAGCATTGGCATACATTGGCGATTTTTGAACCCTTGAAGGTTTCAAACCTAGTGTCTCGTTTCTGTCTGCATGGGGATTCCCTGAAAAACCAGAACCGGGTGCCATATGGCACCCTCCCCATGGCATGCAGGGCTTCCCTGGGAATCCCCACTTCTTTGGACGGCTTTCGCTGGAGCTGCTGGACTTCTTTGCAGTGCGGGATCTTGCAGGGCAGCCGCTTCCCAAGGCTCCCAGCGTATAAGTTGTTTGATGAGGGAAGAAATGTCACGTCAACTGTATACTGGTGGGAAGCTTCACTGTTATCCTGCGAAGCTCACAAATCAGTAAAGCATTATAGCATATAATTGTATATAATGCTGAATGCTTTATTTGAAAACCTGATGCTTGAAAAAGATAAACAAAACAACACCAACTTCTTAGCTCCTCAGCCTTTGACTTGTTGCTAACACTAAAGTTTCCAAGAAATATTGCACAATCCCCCCAACCCCGCCTCCTCCCAAGCAGGCGTTCAGCGCGCGACGTCATTGGCCCGCCGGCCGTGTCCGAGAAGCCCAAAGGTTCAGGCGGTGTTTCCGAAAAGCGGCTGCCTGCCGAAAAGCCACCTGGCACACCAGGTTGACTGGCCTCAGGTGGTACAGCCGGTGGCACAAAGAGTCCCGACCCGCAAAGGCATGCCGCCATTTCTTGTGAAGAAATATCATGATGATATGATGATTTTTTTCGCGCTAAAAAAAATGTCTTAACTCGTTCCATGTTATCCCCAAATCAACCGTTGGCAAACCGTTGAAATCAACCGGAAGGAAAACTGTAAAATTCAAGCATCTGACAGTCTGACACGTAGCATATTTGTTTAGAGTAGAGGGTCTGTGATTGCTGTCTCAAAGCCAGTCCTTTGGGTCAGGTTGAAGAATTATGTTTCTCTTCCGAAGGCAGTTGCACACACCCACCCCACTCATCCCCACCTCCCCAGTAAAACAAATACATGTGAATCCTCCCTCCTTAGATCCTTGACAGTGCGGCACTCAGATCGCTTTCTTTTTGCCGCCCGCTCTTCAAGCTTCACAAGTCATTCGAACCAGCATTCGTGGAGATGCCAAACTGCTGCCACCATCGGAAAGCCCCTGCAGTGTAAATCTCCAAAAAAAAAAAGCCAGACCGTAGCACTGTTCCACTTATAGAGCTGGCCTCAAACTGGGTCAAGTTTGGCGCACAGCTGCACACTATGTCCATGGCAGGTTCCAGTAGAGCAAGAAAGGTTGTGCCTTACGAAATGGAAAGCAGAGCATCATAGAGGCTACTTGCTGCAGAAATGCGATTTCGGGCTCCTTGCGATAAAGACGGCAGCACCAAATCGGCTGCAACTTCTTGCAGATACGATTCAAGCGTGCTCTGCTGCTTCAGTCTCATTTTGAACATAAGCTGAGGCAGATCCACGCCATCTCTCCAGGCTCGAACTGCCCCTCCTCCTCGGAGCGAACCAGGTGTCAAATTTGCACTTTGAGGGATAAAAAGGGCCCCCAAGATGCGATCCCACCTCCTCCTGAATGCTGAGGCTGATCCACTGTAGATTGGGGAGTCTGCTTCATTTCCTTGGTAGTGTTTCTCCAAAAAGGCTATCAGCTTCTCATCATTGAAACACAAATGTTGCAGTCTTCCTCGGCCACGCCTTCTGCTCTTAGGGTCGATCAGCCGCAAATAACAAACAGAGCGAGATTCATCCAGTAAGTCACTGGGAAGCAACAAGTTCTTGCGCACCTCCCTGATCACTTCTCCTGGTCTGGAGATCCCGTAGTAGGCGATGCCCATAGCGGCACCAAATTGCACCCAGTCCCAAGACAGACTGACGGCCATCATAGCTCGGAAAACCACTTCTGGTAGGGGAGTCCGATGAACGGTGGGCTCCTGCAATTCCCACCTGGAAATCTGGTCCCACAGTGGACTCATATAGGGTTTTGCCACCAAGAGATGCTTCTGAGCGAACACGACCAGATGTCTGCATGTGAACAAAGAGCCGCCGCTGCTATACAACTCATTCCCATACTCCTGCAGAAAAACCACGGCCAGCATAGGTTGAAAAAGAACTGATTTCATGGCTCCCTTGCTCAGCTTCTGTCGGAGCCAATTGAGGAAGCCTTCCCAAATCTTGTTCTGCAGCAGCTCGGTCTTCGGTTCAACAAGGGCAAAGTCCGAAAGGACTCCTTCTCTTCCAGTCCTTCTCCATCGAGGACCAGGGTTAGCAGCTTCTCCAATCCTCATATTGTCGCATTTGGCGCACTCTGCCAAAGAGAACCTCTGTGATTCCTGGAGCTTGCCCAAGCGAAGACAAATGGCAAAAGAAAGGGCTCGGCAAACTCCCCGAGGGTAGGCTTGAGCTACCCTGGTCCAATTCATGCGGTCCACCTTCGATCTGCCACGGAGTAAAAGGTGTGGTCGATCCTTAGGACATCTGCACAATGTCCTTTGTCCTCCAAGAGCTGTAGTGGAGAAGATTTTCGTTCTCTTCCGCCATCTTGTTCCAAACCTGCAATAGTCCAATGTCCACGGAAGAAGCTCAGGGTGCTCCTTCAAAAGGGCTTGAAACTCGGGAAGTTTGAACATCCAAGATCCTGCAGGATTCTCGATCCACACCACAAGCCCACAGCGTAGTGCGGAACGGAGCAATCCAAAGAACCATATGCTCATCTCGTTGCCGGAGACAACTTTCTCCAACATCTCGCCCTTCAGCTCTTTCTTGCCATACGGCTCCAGAAGACTACGCACTGGAGGAGTGATAGCTGTGGAGAAAGACGAGCAAACTGGACCTCCTCCAGCAGAAACGAAGGCTCCGTGATCAATCAGCCATCGGAGATCTTCTCGGAGTGAGCAGTCTCTAAGATCCTCTGCTGGCGAATGTTCAATGTCAAAACAAAGGCTCCACCCCCCTCCCATAGTTCGATGGCTCCTGGCAACTCCTCTTTCGCCGGAAAACAAATCCAAATGGCCTGGTTCCGTGGGAGGCCACTCCATGTCCGAAGGTCCTACGAATTGACTCCTCTCGAACCTCTGCAGCCTTCTCCTCACCTCTCCAGAAAGGACAGGAATCTTCTTTTCTTTTGAGCGTACCTTTCCCCACGCACTCCCCTCCCGGGAAACTCCTCCGCCAGTGAGGGAGATACGGGGTTCCGGCAGCTCATCCTCCATGGCTTCCTTCTTCGTTGAAACTTTCTGGGAAAAACTTGGCGATGATGTTTTTCCCCGAGAGCCTGCTTTCCCCCTCGCACTCCCCTCCCGGGAAACTCCTCCGCCAGTGAGGGAGATACGGGGTTCCGGCAACTCTCTTTCCCAAACGCTTTTCTTGCAGCTCAACTCCTCGTGCTCACGTCCATCAGTGAAATGAACCTTCTTTCCAAAAGAGGTAGGTGATGAAAGAACTGGCATATCAGCTTTTCCGACGGAGCCACCGACTTCAGCGTGGGGGCTTTTCTTGAGCTCCTCAAAATCGGGAAGGTCGCCGACGACGGTGTCTCCAAGACCTTGCTCATTCATCCAACGATCAAAGTCTTCATAGTCTCCTCTTGCAAGTTTGTGCCACCAGGACGGTAGCTCAACATCAGGAGGTGGAATCTCTCGGCCTCTGGTTGGGGCATCTGATCTGTTTTTCTTGGTGTCAAAGTACATTGCTTCAGAGTAGGAGTCAAAGAAAAGTAAAGAAGCGAGAGCCTGACATAACTCCCGGTTCAGGCTCTTTGAACTTGACCTTCCCTTAATGACAGCTCCAAGACAGACCTGAGAGTCCAGCCCATACAGGGTCCTGTGGCTCGGAAGTTGTTTGCTGATTTTTGACTCAGCCCGAAGAAACCCTCTGAGTTCTGAGATGTTGATGTGCTTTGCGCTGGTGTCCCGTTTTGCGAACAACAGCCTATAGTGAAGGCCTTGAGCACATACAGCCCAAAGGGGGTGCATGTCAAACTTCTCGTCCCCCGGAAGCTCATCTTCAGGCTCTAGTAAGTCATGCCTTCTTTGCCACTCAGCCGCTGGGCCCAAAAGTCTCGTCCAGACGCTTTTTCTCAAACAGTGTCGGTAAAGTTCTTCAGCAACTTTGCCTGGTACGTCTGCCACTACTGCTGCTTGGCCCCAATTCGAGGCGTCACTTGCGACCACTTTTCCTGAGATCTGGGACTTCAAATTGCTGGCAGCTAAAGGCAAAAGGATAGCGATGGAAAACAATTCGCTAATGCACTTGCCACTCAACTTGACCACTTCTCTTCCTCCTCTGCCTCTGCAGCCTCCAAAGATAGCATCCATGAGGCACAGCATCCGCCTCCGATAAAGCAATAGCGAAATCAGGGCACCAGCCACAATCTGTAGGAGGTCAACCGTGCAGTGTCCTAGGGCGGCTACCTGCATCACAATGCTGCACAGGGGGATTGCTCTTCGGATGGCTCCTCTCAAAACACCTCTCCTCCCTTCTAAGTCGATGCCCCAAAAGGAGGCCACCTCCGAGTCTCGAAAGGCTTTTTCCTCATGAGGGATCAAGGACTCCGCCTTGTAGGATTCTAGCATGGCATCGGCTTTCTGAGCTCCTATGCTGGGGTGATCTGCGCAGTCGTGATCTTCTGGAAGGACGGAAAGAGAGATGAAATCGTCTATCAGGATCCCCACCATCGTCTGAGATCTAGGCAACGGTTTCTTGTAGGTGATCAGCTCTTCCTCCCGGCAGATTTGGTAACTCAGAGCTAAAGAGATATGACAGGACTGCGCCAATTCCACGGCTTGGCAGTCCCCCATAGCCAACGTCCCCAATGAGCCTACCAATCGACCAGCATTGCGCAATTCTGGCCTCATGCACTTCAAATGCTGGAGCCGCCTGGAATCCAAACAGCCAACTAGACAATTGCGCCGAGATCTTTCGCTAGAAACTTGAAACAAATGATAAAAGTCCCGGACGTCATTGCCGGAACTGACCACTTTGCTTCCTGGTCTCAACACCAGACGAAGGAGGGAATCTCCAGATGCGAGGGAACGTATCCATCTCCCCAAAGGTTGCTCAAGTAGGTTCCCTGGCCTCGAGTCTAAAATTAGTCTGTCTTTGGTCAATGACTTGACCACGCAGAACATGCCGGCCCCGAATCTCAAATCCACCTCGCGGGGGAGCCAAAGGTGCAATCTGTCTGATGCATCAAGTAGCTCGAAGAGTCTGACTTTCTGAGAAAGAGAGCAGTGTACTTTGACTTTTGGAATGTCCCCGGTGAACTCGTCGGGATCTGCTCGGCACTGAAGAGGATGCAGAAAAATCTCTTTTCCCACGGGGTCTAAAAACTCCTCAGCCTTGAACTTTGGTCTGCCAATGAATGAAATCCTCTCAGGGTCCACTTGCTTGAAGGTGGACATGTCGGTAGAAGGACACCAGCCCACTACACAGCCACTGTCGGCGCCGTCATATCCAGGCTTCATCACTTCCTCCTCAAAACAGAAATAGCCTTGCCCAGATTCAGACAAAGCCTGGGCCTTCTTTTCCAACTCGGAAAGGGTAAGCTCTAAAGACTCAAACTTACCCGCCGATCTTCCCATCTCCTCAGGCCCAGTAGGTGAAACTTCAATCCAAGATTTCAGGAACAACTTGAAGCGGTCTATCGCCTCCCACTGTCTCCGGTTGAGGCCTTTTCTGGTCAGAAGCCCCTTTGCATCCCGAGGTCTGTTGAAATGGAGGTAGTTCAGGACGATCACAATGGCGTTGAGGCTCCTCTTCTCTGCACCAACCTCCGGACTTTCCACTGAGTTCTTTCTACAAACTTCAGGATAAGGGAGACCCATTGGAAAAACTGTTCCTCTTGAAACCGTCTCGGCACTGTACGTGTCGGCAAAATGCAGGCGGACAAAAGATCTTGCAAAGCCTCCAAGTCGACAGCGGCTGCCCAACAAGAATCTCAGCATAGAGCTTAAAACTCCCTTACCAGAGTAGGTCTTTGCTGATGCCCCTGGGACAGTCACACGCTCAATCTTTGGCTCCTCTAAATTCGGCTGGCTAGTAGTGAAAATACCCAAGCGAGAGCTTCCAGCCTCAACCTCTCGCTTGACGAACTTCTCATCCATCATGCTTCCCCTGCAGCCTGGCTCTCGCCTGCTGCAGCTTTCTTCTTCGGGGTCTTTTTGGGCCCTGGCTTTGGATCTCCAGCACCTCCTCGTTCTGTGGTATCTCGATCGGCTTTCCCACCTCCTTTTCCCAGCTTCCTCTTCGATTCCTGGTAGCTGTCCTGTTCTTTGATGTGCCCCAGGAAGACTTCGACCCATCTTGGGTCCAACAGGCTCGAGTGTTGGAGCTCTGGCAAAGTTGGAGCTGTGTGACTCGAGAATGCTTGGTAAGGTGGTGGAGCTTCTAGCAGGCTCACATTCGCCATGATCCAATTGCCGGAATCGATGGCTGCTTGGTCTGCTGCCGCTATCAAGACAGCGCACCTCGCTCTTGCTTCTTCGTGGGATCCCCGAATGAGGGAGTCCCACACTCCAGCGACTTGCCAGCTCCATCTTACATGGGAGGTGAAGTTCTGCAGCCTGGACCTCGACGTCAACCAGCCTCTCACTGTTGCTGTCCCAAACGGCTCTCCTGGTGCAGTGGGCTGAGCATGAAAATCGCTCAACAGGTTTGCTTCTATTGATTGATACACCAGCCGAGGGTTCTCCTTCAAAGCTCTCTGCAATGCTCGTAGTGCGGCAGCATTTCTCCTTGAGCTCGGAACATTCTGCGACTCTGAGGAGCTTGCCAATCCAGACCCGTCGAGGAGATGTTCCAGGTCTCCCTTCTTCTGCTTCTGGTCCACCAAGGTCGAACAGATCTGGGTGAGCTTTGTGAGCGCTTTTCCCACTTCTGAACTGCTTCCAGCCTCTGCACCAGCCCCATCTGCTGCTTCTGCCTCCTCTTCCTCTTCGGATTCTTCCAAAGGGCTCCAAACACTTTTCTTCCGAGCTCTGGGGGCATCGTCCAGAGTGCTTGGCCTTTGTTTCAGCACCTGGGCCATTTCCACCAAATGCTTCTCCGGAACTCCGGCAGCCATAGCAGCTTGAACAACTGTAGGATCCATCCCAGCCAATGCGCCTCTCGCCAGACCAGGTTTTGCTGCAGCGTTCATTGCTTTTGCTTTGGAGGTCGGTCTTGGGGCGGACGAGCCAGAACCGGCCGACAGACCTCCAGCGGTCGGTTTTGACCCTTCCGCCCCGGGCTGCAATGCTTTTCTGAATCTGAATGATGGAGTCTTCCAAAAACTTCAGCCTTCCATCCAAGCCTGAATTCTCCAAGTCCGCGGCACTGCCTGATTCTGCAGTCTGGAAGACATAGCGGTCGTTGGCGACTTCCAGCAAAGCTCCTTTCACGGGAACTAAAGGGGGACCGTCTGCCGGTCCAAAGCCATAAGTCACCTCGAGCTCGTCGGGAAAGGTGATGGAGTCCTCGAGGCTTCCAAGGAGAAAACCGACCCAAAGTTTGCAGCTGAAAGGCTCGTCTTCCCCCTCCAGCAAACCTACTGGTCTTGCCGCTACAGAGCAAAGAGCTGGCTTGCTCAAACCTCTCGGCCCAAGGAGCCGTTGCGAAACAGTTCGGTGCCATACTTCCTGAGGCACGGCCACTAGCAACTTGTTGTCCAAGACAGCAATGGCAATGATGGAGCAGTTGGAACCTCCGAACTGGTCAAACTCCAAAGACCCAATCCTGTAGTCAAGCTCTCCAGGGGACAGGCCGGTCAAAACAAAATCCCGAGCCTGCAAAGCCTCACCGTCCAATCCTTCTTCACCTTCAGGGTCTGGGACGGGCAGCCCTGAAGCGTCTAAAGCAGCCATCTCTACTCAAACGAGGCAGGCCAATTGTAGCCTGCTGTCTCTGCTGCCAATCTTCCTTCGTCAGCAGTGGGAACGCCGACAAAAACTGAATCACCCCACCCCCCTGCCTTGTAGCAGAGTTCCTTCACTCGGGAAAACTTTGTGGTGACCCGGACTGGAGCGGTGGTTGTCCTTCCTGAGTGGTCTCTGACGATAATGTAAAGACGACTCTGCAGCCCTCGCAACTGATCACGTCCAGAAGTCTGCCTGTGATCTCCTGCGACTGCGCGTCGGAGAAACTCTCCGATCTGCCTGGCCACTTGCTCTCTGAAAGCCCAAGAGTAGCCCTCAACCTCTGGCCTCAAAGGTCCCAAAGAACTGCTGGCAAAAGGGGGTTGCACTCGCACCGAAGAAACTTCGCTGTAAGAGCAGATGGAAGCTCCACTTCCAGGCACCTCCTCAATCACCGGCTCAGCCTCCTCAGTCTTGCTGCGCTGAAGCTCTGCCTCCAGTCGATAGCTCAACTCTGTGATTCGATCCTCCTGTCTTTCCACTTTCTCGCTAAGATGACGGAGCGACTGCTTGAGCTCCTGGATCTCAAGACGCAGCAACTCTTCAGTCCTGCTCCCACTCATGCAATCACCTTGTATTGAGATTGTGTGCACCGAGTGTTCTGCCCACTCGGAAGTCCAGAAAAGAATCGGTTCCAGATGAACCGGCGCCACCTCTCACGAAGCACCCAGCAGACGTCCAACAGGGGACCAAAAAGGATTCCAGCAAGAAACCCGCAGCCAAAGATCCACCAGGGAATTTCTTCCCAGTCCAGTCGATTGCTGCAAGCACACACTTGCTGAGCCACCTCAAGACCTTTCTCCAAGTAGAAGTCGGATGGGCTAAAAAGAGCGTGGGCAAGACCTATCACTAGCGAAGTGAGAGCACCTGACGCTCCCCCAACTGCCAATGGACGGTCCATACACTTTGAGACGAAGTGCTGCGGAACACTCACTCAGATCACATGGGAACATATGACATATGTATATTTGTTGTTTATTATCTATATCTAGACTCGATATATATATATATATATACATGTATATATATATATATATATATTTATATATATATACCTATATCTTATAGATGCATAGATCCCATATGAATATGAATGTTATTCCTCACCATATTTTACCATTGTGTTCTATATGATTTGCCCTGTTTTTTTTCGTCCCAAAATTCCGCGTTTTACACCTTGAGAGGTGTAACTAAGCTCATCACAGGGGTCATGCCAGCTGGAACTTGAGGAGTCACCCCAGGAAGTCCAGGAATGGATGGTGCTATACCTGCAGCCAGCCAACACCCGAGTAGCCCAACGAAAAAATCCTCTGAAACAACCAACAAAATCATACAAAATCCAGAGTTTTTTCGCCTGTTACCTCTTCAGGTCGTTAACGACCTTCAGGTCACTAGAAAGTTGGCTAGATGTCTTGGGAAGCCCCGTAAAGAAATGCTGAGATGACGCCCCCAATTCAGGAATCGAAAGTGATGTCTACTGATTGTAATTATGCCAACCTCATTTCGAGGGATAGATAATTCAGTCGGACCGGCAGATCTCATTTCTTTGGGCCTCGCATCTGTTCCCACGTCTCAACATCTACCCTACATGTGGCGTGTATATACTAGGCAGACCACCATAGAGACATATCTATATACATTGAGGCCTGGATACACCGGATCTTTACACAATATGCACTACTACAATCTGCAACTACCGCTCAAAAAAACAACAATTCTCTCAATCGCCCTTTCCAGCAACTGCCCCCTTCAATCTGAAAGCACCTGCTTTCTCTTGCAAGGCCTTAGTACTTTGAGCATCGTCAGCAGGCCACAAGTTCAATTCCTTCAAGTGACTTTCACCGCGTCATGAGGTCTCAAGAACTAACTACCTGTCTGACTGGTCCCCATAATGACTCAACCTGGCCTTTACTGTAACATCTGGTGATGAACTTTCCTGAATTTCCATGGGCTTGGACGCTTATCAACGGGATATCTTGGTGCTTGTCCAGGGTTCGATCACTGATTTTCAGGTGGTCAAAACCTAGAGAGGTACTGCAATCCTTGTTGAGCTTTCTAAGCAAATGACTGCTTGGAATCTTCAAGTTCTTCCATCGAATGTGGATAAATGACACACTTACACTCACACTGACATTTCAAATTTCTTTATATTGTATACCTTTATGTATAGAAATACTCTTAGAATACCGTATTCTTTATGGCAGGGATCGCCTGGGTTCCGCCTCAACCCAAATTCCGAAAGTCTCCCAGAAAAGTGGGTCCATTGGAAATTCATCCTTGAAAGTCATTCGTGGTTGTTGCTCTAGGAGAGTCCTACTTCCAACCTCACTGAAACTTTCTCTCAGGCTCCCCAACTGCCATCACACTCGGTGGGGGTCCACCAGGAGGGGCTGGATTGCCATGGGAAAACTTGCAACGCTCTCCACCTCAGAGGGTGGTGGTTGGACCGAAGGGAAAGCCTGTAAAATATGCGCACGTAAATATCTAGAAGCATTTCAGTACCATTATGTATTTGTGGACATACATGCATATGTACATGTAGATCTGGATGAGTATGTATGTGCAGGCGCTTTGGTATATGAACAGGAGTTGTTGCGTATGTAGATATACAGATATACAGTACATTTACGTGTACTTAGATTCAGAGATAAATGCAAATGCAAACGTAATGCATATGCATGTGCCAAAATAGTATGCATATGTCTGAGCACTAAATATCACATATAGTTTCTTTTGCATACAATGTGTGCAGTGTACTTTTAAATGTGCATCATAGACAGTGTAAAGATGAATGATGAATGCTCACAATATAAATACGTTATACATTTAGAAACCAACACCGGAATTGCAGGTGCCATTCACCCCAGGCATCCCCGACGGCTGCAAACTCCGCGCCGGAAATCGCCACACATCTCCATGGACTGGCAGGCCAAGCACTTAGGGATTTCCAAAAAAGGCCCAACTCCAAAAAAAAGGCGCGCCTGATTGCGGTTGGAGTTTACCTGGCCGCTGATATAGAAGCTCCCCAGTGCAAGTGGGTGGCAAGTCGTTTGTTCCTTTTCTGGAGGAGAGGGAAAAAGGAATATGGGATGAAGATAATAATAATAATAACAATAACAATAACAATAACAATAACAATAATAATAATAATAGTGATGATGATGATGATGATGAGGAGGAGGAGGAGGAGGAGGAGCAGGAGGAGGAGGAGGGAGGGGGAGGAGGACGATGATGATGATGATGATGATGATGATGATGGATTGCTACTATCCCAATGGTCGTCAAAGAACTGGTGTGACTCCAAGGGTGAATATTGCCCCTTTCAAAAATCCAACGGCATACTAGAAGTCAAATGGCGGTCAATACAAATCATTCTTTTCATGGTATAACTCGATTGGACAAATGCAATACCTTTCACCCAGCGTTTTTCGTTTCGGAGAGTAGGTCAAATCATTTGTTCCAGGAAGGGATCCCTTTGCACAACACATACTCTCGAGGAGTGGGACCCCCAACTAGAACCCTCAAAGATGCACAACTTTTTTTTCGCACCTTGTCCACGATGCCAGTAGCAGGTCCAATCGTGCCACCTGAGATGAAAACATGGATGGCTTTGAAGGCTGGCAAAAATGACTCGTATTCATCAAGATGTTATCTAGTGGAGATGTCAATAAAAGTCATTGACCATGACTTCACGGTTGAAATTCTCAACATTCCTCCACCTTCTCTTGGAAACCAACGACGTTTTGACAAAAACTATGGCGACTCCGCTCATGACATTGAGGGGGGGCCACCTCGGGCGACAAAACGCCCTTGCTCCATCTCCGTCAGCTTCACCGACAGCAAACCCGGAGGGTTGCGCGCGGTCCTGAGTAGCTGTGGAAGCAACATCTTGGGCAATAATGCAAAGAGCAACAAACCCTTCGGAATCCCAGAATGTCGGAATATCATCGAATATCAAGATGCATTTGATGTGGGGCAAATGTTGAAAAGTTTACTGTAGGGTGTTGACTGCGTGGAAAAGCGGTAAAACACGTCTAAAATGGCCAAGCCGCCGAGCCAACAAAGAAGCAGCAATATTAATAAAATACGAAAGTCAAGAGGAACTTCAACAACAAGATCAAAACCATCACCGTCTTTAATTCTGCCATTGAAATGCGCCCTTCAAAATATCTAGTTCCAGCCTCCCATCCTATGAAAACCACTCACAACAAACAGACAAATAGCACCACCCATAAAGCAAAACTAGTGCTTGGGACACCAAACGCCATGATGTCGCGCAGCGTTGCCATGTCCTGAAGGTGTCTCTGTCAAGGCACGGATGGATTTGTTGACCATGCATTATATGGCTTGTGAGACACTTTCAATACAAGCTCGAGAAGCACACGTTGTGTATCCTACAATATGCATGCATAGTGATTATGAGTATTCATTCATGAACATTATGTATAATGCAAAAAAGCTTCTATGTCTCTTTGATATATGTACATAGTTTGTATATACATGGAACGTGGTGGCACTGCCGGCTTTGACTTTTGGGGCCTGCGCCGAAATACCGATAAACCGACAGACCGATAATTGGGCAAGGTTCAGGCGGCCTGGGCCAATAAAACGACAAAATGATAAACCAATAAACGGGCAAAGTTCAGGCGGCCTGCGCCGATCAGCGGATAAACTGATAAACGGGCACGGTCCGGCCTGCGCCGAAAAAACGATAAACCGATAAACGGCCAAGGTGCACCGATGAACGGATACACCGATATAAATGGCAGGGTCCTCAACCAGTTCCTTTAGCTTCTTTTTGAGGAAGTCCTCAATCGCCTTCGTCAAAGCGGTGGTTGCATCAGAGTCCCTACGGCTGCGGGTTTTGTATCGGACAAAATCACTGTCCTCTTCTGATGTCCCCGTTGCTTCTTGCAAAAGCGAAGGACTGAACAACGCGCTATCAATCCTTTGGCGACTTGCATCTGCCTTCTGCAGGCATGGAGTGCAAAAGCCAATTCGTGGACAACGATTTTGTTCCGCAAGTGAGATTGCACTGCGACATTGGCAAAGCCCAAAACTTCTGAAACCCAGAACTTGACCGTCTCTGTGAATCGCTTATCAAAAAAGAAATCAGCCCTGCAAAGACTGAAAATTTGACGCCCTACAGAAAACATGACTATGCACAAATGGCTTGAGGTGATTGCTGGACCCATGACCCTGTTCTGACAGCCTTGCTTAGCTGATGCAAGAAACAACTCTGAATTTACTGAGGCTATCATTGTTTGACATACGGCAATGGAGAAGTGAAAGGGTACAAGCACCCTTACCTAGCTCAAAGAAAGGAAGTAGATGGCTTTGATCAGCTTCAGTATCAAAAAGCAGCATGGCCGTCATGGTTTCAGCTCGCTGCATGTGTAAAGCATCCCCGTCACACCATGCGAGCAAAATCCCACGGCTGAAATGCCCGTAGCTGCAAAGGACAAGAATAATTTCTGCCAACATCTAAAACTATGGTGTGGACACTATTCGCGGCCGGGAGCAAAGACAGCAAACAGCTCCACAATCTTGCAACTGGCTGGGTACCAGCTTGCACCGCTACCTGCGCTTCCTGCATCGCAGGGTCCAGGCACCCGACTTTTCAACAACATTCGCCGGGCGATTTTGCCATTGAGAATATGAAAAAATCGTGAATCTTCAGAACACATGTGGGTACCTTTACACATCGTGCGCAAGAAAACACTAATTTGCAATGGAGGCACAAAGCATGTGTAATAGGCGACCATGTTGCGCTTTGGCATCGTGAGTTATTTTGCCCAAAGTCCAATGCCCATCGCTGCGGACAATTTGCCCGGAATACACCGAGACCAACTGGGTCGCTTGCTTCTCCACGCTCTCACAGAAGAGAGGAGTAGACTCTGCAAAGCATGTGACAGGGGATGGCATGGAAGAGAGGCAGGACTTGATTGAGTTGCTGATCCCGTAGTTCAAGGCTTGGCACCGTAAAATGCATCAAAGATCTACGAGCTTCTCTTGCACACAAAGACTCGCTGAAGTTTGCCAAAACCGTGTCTTTCCGGAAAAATTGGTTTAACCCTCAGGCCCTTGCTGGAGTCCTACCGCGGCTGCAAAACATGGTTTGAACCCGCACCCCTCTTGTCGCAAATGTGCAAAAAAAAAAACCTTTACAGGAGACCCCGAAGGCTGCCCTGGAAATGGGGTGGGGCTCAGGGTGGCCTGCGCCGATAAAACCATAAACCGATAAACGGGCAGGGTTGGGCCATTGGTGGTGGGGGTGGGGTTATCGGTATATCGTGCAGGCCGAAATTCTGAACCGGCTACCCCAACAAGATGTGTACATACATATTTTACACCCATACATGTGTGGCCTAAATCTATGTGGATGTGCCACGGTTGGATGCACTACTGGTTTGCTTCTGGCAGGATCTTGCACCTTTGGACTCCATGAGAGCCCTGTGGAGTGCCCTGTAGATTTAATCCCTAACCTTTATACAGTCCCCTTGGTTTGCAGAGCCACAGAGCTCTTAAAGTTAAAGGAAAACAGTTTGTCAAACTTGTCATTGGACATGATGACCGTTAGTCCCTTAGATACAAGTTTGGCTAAGGGGGCATGATGCAAGCCCCTTCAAATATTAAAACAAAAAATAACTTATTTATATAACTTACATAACCCATACCATGTCGAAGTGCATGTAGCTAGGCTATAAGGCTATAGCACCATTCCAGTTTCACTCCAACATCTCTGCTGGCAGCACTCTTGTGACTAGACCTTTGCAAATCTGAGATGCCCGGACGTCCCAAAAACTGGCTGCCTTGGGTAACACGGCATGGAGGGCGTGGCAATCAAGACACGTTGCAGAAGGTCCGGAGAGCAAGAGGGATCTACAGGCAGCAAGGGGTTGTTGACAGTGATATGAGATATGTCTCTCTCTCTCTCTATATATATATATATATACATACCTTAATTGCACCTGCATGTTTGAGAAAAATTGGAGATTGTATTGCCTATGTCAAGAATCTCTCAGGAATCTTGATGACCCCAACCCGCAGACCCTTGTCAAGTTCCGAAACGTTGGTCAGAATGAGCAACTTGAAAAAGCTTCCACCCCACAAAACGAAACACTCCTAATATGAGGTCCAATGAAGTGTCCAAGACATAGACTCTAAGACTCCTGGATGCTTGCCCCGGAACTCCATTTAAGATGAAGACAAAGCGGTTGCTTCAGGTTTCCCGACACGTCGAGTGAGGATCTCACTCAGTCTCACTCGTATCCTGCGGAGATGTCAGTGCACCCAATGAAGCACTGCAAGATATGTCTGAAGCAAAAGTTGATGAAAACCTTTTTGGGTCACCAGTTACATCAACTCGACTCATATCAAAGTTTGAGCTGTAAAGGGTCAACAGTTGCATTGTAGCCTGGGGAGAACTGCACCCATTTAAAGAGGCCCGCTTTGAAGACAAAGCATGTCCTCTTGATGGATAGTAGGCAATGTCACTTACTACGTGTACAGCTAAAAGAACTTTGGCGCCTCGTTTGCTCTCTATGGCCGCGTTGATGGTATCCTTGCCCTTTTCTCAAGGATTGCCACTGCAACACCCCCTATCTTTACAGGACGTCTGAAAATCAGGAAGTCCCTAGATATTTGCAATGATTGCAGGTGATAATACACGAAACTCCAATAGCTTCACATAGCTTTCGCAGTTGCCGAAACGTCAACCCTGGAACCGCTGCTTCCATCTCCAAAATGGGGCCACCTATCATCTAGATTGAACTTGGTGACCAAGGACATAATCTCTCCTGGCATCCATCCAGGATCGACATGAGTGGCCGTTTCATTCGAGGCCCTTAATTGACAAGATGCTTGAAGTCTAATAGATGGGGGCAAAGGGGGAAAGATTGCATTCCGAACTGCTGGTGGCACTTGGCAAATCCGAAATGACAAAGATTCATCAATTTAGTCATTAATATCTGCTGGTGACTCATTGGCAATGATGGAAATTTTGTTGACTCCCTTCCTTGCATGACAGCAGCATCTGGAGGAGGTTGGTCGGAGGGTCGCGCTTGCACCTGGCAGAGGTGTGGCCATCTGGAGTTTACCAATTCTTTGACACATTTCAGTTTCTTTGGGGCTGGAAGGTCTTAAGGACAACCAGATGGATTCAGGCCAATGTGAGTATATATCTAATCGCCACATGGAAATTCCCTCAATGAAGGTAGATTGCTTAACTAATCAGGGTTTTAACGCTTGAGGTGATGTCATCTGAAATAACATGAAATAAACACAATTTGACCAGATATAGTTTGCAGGGTACGACCGGCAAACGTATCCTGGCAAGTTTGCAGTAAATGTTTGACACAAAAATCTCAATTTAACATCTTGGACAGTTCCGTTCTTGTCTCGAACTATTTTTTCCCGTCTTTCAATCTCCAATCATTCGGTCAACCAACCCCGGTGCCTTCTCATGAGCGAAACGGCAATTCTCGCCACGTGCGCAAAAACCTCCGCAATGGGAGGTTTTACTAACCAACAGGCATGGCAATAAAACCATCTCCCTCAGGAAAACCATACCATCTATATATCTACAGTAGAGTTTTACGATGTTACCTTACCATGTAGAAAGTATGTCCTCAAGGTGCCACAGTCCCCAGCCTCGTTGAAAGTCACCACACATCTCATTACTCCTGCTGTAGCAGTGATACCCATGGTGCGATGTGACGACATCGTTTTTGTTGGCTGATACCCGGCCAAAGACAAGAGAAAAGATTCAACATATGGTATTTACATACATTAATTTAAAAAAATATACATATATCAAAGTACCAAAGACCAACAAATTTCTCAGGTATGAAGTGTTTGGTATGATTGGGACTTTATGTGCCAATCCGCGGGAAACCTCATGCCATAGGGGTTTTAGTCACTTAGTCGGTTCGTCAGTTGGTCAGTTAGTCAGTTGGTCAGTTAGCAAGTTAGTCAGTTAGTCAGCTCGTCAGTTAGTAAACTAGTCATTTGGTCAGTTGATCAGTTAGGCAGTGAGACAATTAGACAAATAGTCAGTTAGCAAGCTAGACAGTTTGTCAGCTAGCCAGTTAGACAGTTAGTCAGCTAGTCAGTTGGTCAGTTGGGCAGTTAGACAGTTAGTCTGTCTTTTTGCTTTGTCATCCGTGATTCACAGCATCCAATCTCTCCTATAGTTTTCCTATTCTTGAAACTTCCGCCACCGCCATGTGCGGCACTACTGGAAATCATATGGCACACATGCATGTGCATACATACATACATACATACATACATACATACATACATACATACATACATACATACATACATACATACATACATACATACATACATACATACATACATACATACCTGCAGTGCTGGGCACGTAAGCAGTCTGCTTGGAAACGAGATTCATTGATGCCTGGAACTCAAACAAGGAACTTGAAAAATGAACCACGAACGAGGAAGATCTGCTGTAATCAGAATCAATCGCAGCTCCCATGTCACACTTCGGGGTGTCCGAAACACTGCTGTTTGACGAACAAAAACTTTCGTCCCACTGGCAACTGCGGGCACAAAATAGAAAGGTCTCTGATGATGATGAAGCGAGATGGACCGCCAACTTGTGGACATTGATGGTCAATATTCTAGTACGAAAAAGCAGGATGGAGGAAAAAAAGGCGAAAGGCAGGCCATCAATCCATCAATTGTCACGAACCAACTCCTGTGACGGCCAAACAAAAATCTGCCTTCAATGTCCAGCTCGAAACTTCTTCAAACTCCATTGCTGCTATAGAATTGAATAGAATTTGTTTTGATCGGTCCATCACCCCATGAATTGGAAAACACTTCTGTAGCCTGTCCTAGTGGCTGGTGGCGTATGTTGCTTGATTTCCCGTAGTTTCACCTAATGCCAAGGTCAACTCATCAGCGATGATTTTGGGGGTTGTGGATTGAAATTTGGTGCCTCGTAGAAGCCTCCGTTTTTATTGAAATTTGGGAAAAGGGAGGATTCCTTCCCATTTTTCTGGGATGCAATAAGGGTCGATGTTTGTTTGAAAATGGCACTGCACAACGATCCCCTTCAACTTGTAGCCTGCACGAGGTGGCTTGGTTCATTGCCTTTCCTTTGGCAAAATGTATCCTGCTCAAAGATTCGGATTTTTCCAGCCCGAATAGATTCATGCTTCATGCCCAGTGGTCCTAGGTTTTGTTGATGTGGTGATACCCATGTCCCAAGCACCAAATGGATAAGTTCCCCAAGTTCCTTGCTCCCAACGTTGCCATCTTGGGTGGCATTTTGTCCACTTGAGGATGTCACCAATAAGAGTCCAGGTGGATGACGTGCATGGGTAAGTTGGTTGTACAGCATCTGCATGTCCTCCACTCGGGTTTTTCCAGAATCTCCAGGTGGTTGACGAAAGGGGAAATGTCCCCCGAGTTGTTGAAACACAAATCCTGAAAAACCAGACAAATGGCCAAAAATGACAATGCTTGCTCCACTTTTGCAGTATGCTATGAGGCATCAACATATACTCTCATGTTTCCCATGCCTTAAAAATCCCAAAAACGGGCAACTCAAAGGTCAGCTCGGCTTCCAAAGAAACAACCTCCCTGTTGGAACCTGTGGAAAGGTGTTGCGTCTGCGCGACATCACCTGCATTTGTGTTCCCACAATCTGAGACCATGAGGGGTCCCAAAACAAAACTTCCGAACGATCTCGGCATCTCCCAGAGGCACATCACGCAGCTCGGAGAACACGCGATCATCCAGGCCTGGGTGAAGGTGTAGCCATATTTTGATTTTTGGGTAACGACTGTATATTGGGGAGTTGTATATCTTGTTTTCCCCATTTGGGGAATATGTTTGCTTCTTGCTTTTTGGCTGATTTTCCTGCTTTTTTTTGCTGCTGTTGGAAGGGTGCGGTCCTGGACTTGAGGGGGAATTTGACGCAATGGTTGCATATTCGAAGGTTCTCATCGCTATATGGTCCTTGTGCTTCTTCTTTTGCTTGCTGCTCTTGTTGTTATGGGGGTGTGCATGTTGATAAGGATCAGGAAGGATCAGAATGAAATCATAAGGATGATGAGGATGAGAACAACCAAAGCACCAAAAAGGACAAAAGCAGCACAAGCAGGGAAAGGAAAAGAAGCAGCAAAAGCAACAAAAGCAGCGAAAGCAAAAAAAAAACAACAAAAGCAACAAAAGGCAACAAAGACCAAAATTAAGTCCAAACAAAAAACTGCCCTCCGTTTCAATTTAAGGTGACTTCTGTTTACATCTTTTTTTTCCCAAAATGATGGTTTTGTAAAAATTATGAGTTGATGATTGAGCCCAACAACCGAGACTGACACCTTGGTCAACCAACCTATCTGTATAGAGTAACTTACCACGGACAGCTGGGGGCACAGGACTAAAACGAGCTCGAAACTCTGCAAGCTGCTCCTCACAAAATTCAAACAACATGCATGCAAAAAAAACACAACAGTATAAATTGTATATCATTGTTGAAAGTCAAGTTGGAGCACTATCTTTTCTTGGTGGAAGTGTATATATAGATATAATGCTATAATACATATATTATGTCACTCAGTGTAAACGTATGTAAAATGCCATTTCCCAGATAGTACACAGTCGCGAGGGACAGGGTCCACAAACATCGACCAGGATGCAATCGGCTGTCCTCAAAGACTTGTTGGGAAACGCCTGAGGCAACTTTTGCTACGCCAATGAAACTGGATTGCAGGCTGACAATCTAAAGGACGTGACATACCCATCTGCAAACCCCCTCACGAGTAGTATACTTAGTATACATGTAAGTAGATGTATCTAGCGGTATCAAGCGTCATGTCTTGGGGACAGCTTGGCAGCCAGCCCACAGCAGAGGCACGAAATCAAGCAGCAACCTTTGACCAACGGGATGCACCTGGAGCGTCTTCTTCCTCATCCACACCCTGCAACTTCATAATCGCCGCCTAATTGTGGGATGGTTGAAGGTTCCGCTGGGATGTTTTTTTCCACGAGGGAAAAAACCCGATACAAGTGTACCATCTCATCTTTGTTACCCAAGATGGCGTGGTGACATGTGGTGACATGATAATTCACAAGTGCTGCTCTGGGATATCTTTTTCATGCTGTTGGACTTCCAGTTCAGCTTGGGCGAAACCATTGAATCCCATCTTGGACCAAAAAGGTGGTCGGGATTCTATGCCCCCTGATGGACCTTGTCCTCAGGTATCGGATACCGTTTTGAGAAAACCCCCTGAGCTCTCCACTTTCGCTTGTGCCTGCAACTGTTCCTGGGTCGCGGCAGGTTGGCTCAAGCCAAGGTATAGGGGGTGTGAGATCACCTGAGGCTCACTTAGCGATCAAAACCCCAATCCATTTAACCATCCAAATCCAGCATTGAAATTGCAGCCGCTTGGGTCGTGGATGAAAATGATGGGAACTCGCCATTAAAAATGAACTTTTGGGATCTTCTTGGGGGATTGTAATCCTCCGCCTCATGCCAAATTTTGCTCCTCCGAACAATGCTTGCCGTAAAACATCAGACACAAGGACGCGTTCCGACAGGTTCCACAGTTCCACGCTTCCCATTTGTTGCGACTCTGCGTCCTCCAAAGAAGCAGTAGATACCACTGGTGATGCCTTGACATGAGGTCATGCAGAATAAGACCCCTCCCATTGAACATGGAAGACGGAACTCAACGGATTTTGATGCAGGTGGTCAAGGTGGTAACACGGGCCATTCGCGTCAAACCAACCAACCAATAGTACATCATATCATCCAGTTCATCTGATCAAATGACACTACGTCTCCTTCATTGTCTCACAAATCAGGTGGATTTCCCGGGGGTGAATTTAGATATGCAGCTATATACATTCCGAACTTTCAAAGTGCAAGTTGTGCGTATGTATGACTATGTACATAGATTCCATAGATGTCATGCACACGACATTGTTGTTTGAGTGGTCACTGCATTCGATTTTATGCTGAGAACTGTTTGTTGAACATGGCCGAAATCATTTGCCAGTACAACAACCAAGTCCCTGATATGAGAAACATGTGCTTTGTGATTGTTTAAGGCATGTGTTTGTCAATGATGTACCAGACACCATCATCTGGATACGCTACAATAATTTACCGCAAATTTTCGAGGCTTCCTGCTTCCTGCTAAACTACCATGTACAGTGAGGTAGGGTGAAGTGGTCATAATGTGCCCACATCATCCTGTGAGCACACCATCATAGCCACCAACCACCTTAACCCAGCCTTCGGAAGGGCCAAGGCCTCCTGGTAGCCACCTGTTGTTGACTGGTTTGGGGGGGGGCGTCGTTCTGTTGAAGTTGAACCATGGTATACTCTCCGAAGATTAACAGGGATGAATAGGATAGATCTATTTGCAAATAGCGGCGTTCGAAGATTCAGCATGGCCGGTACCCTTCTTAAATATAACTGGTGAAGTTGTGACCTGCCACGGGCAATAACCACTCCTTGAGACTTGAGACTGGTAGGTGCTCATGCGACCCGAAACACCCTGATTGGTAGCAGGTGAGTGCCTGACTGCACATATCCTAAGGACTAATGTAAATAGGGACTTGCTGCAGCTTCGACTCAGCACCGCTGCGCACTGCTTGAAGTCAATTTCGGATGCGTATACTTATACATCTACACACGTGTATACATACCGCAATCCAAAAGAGAGGGAGGAAGGGAGAGATAAAAATATCTTTGTATGTACATAGCTCTCCAACAACTCCTTCCAACCACAATCTACTATCAGCCGCAGGGGTTGGAATACACAACAAAAAACGATACCAATTCCCCCACATTCCCCTTGCCTGGAGGCATAGGTACCGGCGCTGGGGGGTCCTTAGCTAGGATTTTGAATTTAGATGGTGGTTTTTTTGGTTTTGGGATTGACCTGCTTCCATCAGCTCTCTACAAAATCCATCATTTCCCAACTCAAAGACTTTTTGGTATTCCCGGATGTGCAAAGAGATAGGCATAGCGGCATACAAAAAGACACCAGGGCTATATAAGTAACAGCACTCCAAAAACCGTTCAGTAGTGAAGTAAGGGTCTATCACAAAGAAGAATTTCATGGGAGGCAGGCATTATCTATTTTCTGAGTGATTTACAAGGAGATAAGGATCCAGAAACTGAATTAAAAGTTGCGACCAGGAAAGTGAATTGTCAGAGATGGCCAATGGCCAGCTTCCTCCTCCATTTCCCATGCCCCCACTTCAAGGCTGTCACCGATGGCCCCAGTCCACCCAGATCTGCGAAACGGAGGTTTCGCAACCCCCCGGTGTGGCAGTTGTGGTTAGCAAGATGAAGTCCAAGCAGTGGGTTGACATCCCATTGCTGGCATGGAAGGCTTTCTTTCATTCATGTTCAACTGAAGTCTTCTCAAAACACCACGGATGGCTTCAAGTGAAGCTCTCCAAATCCCAGATCTTCAGTGCTGAAAACAACAAATTACCAGGTAATTTGTAACATCAATCCCAGGTGGAAACCAGGTCCACCCAGCAAACAAGTAACAGCAACACATTCCAACCCACCGAGCCTAAGGACTGCGATCCAAGTCCCAGCAAACTGGAGGCCATGGCTGCGGGGCTTTGGCCCGGATTCGGCAAGGCCAACGCGGCGGTTGCCGCGGAAACATCCTGGGAGCCTTCAGGGAGTGGGCCAGCCTGCCAAGGCTCTGACCTGTCCAAGTTGAAGGTTTGGAAGTGAAGTCAGGTTGGTGAATTTTCCGGTGGTGGTTTTTTTGGCATTTTGGAACTTCTCAGTTGTGTACATAGAAAATACATGCTCATGGTAATACATGGCATACACACCTAAACAAATAAGTAAAGGTACTGAGATACATGGACCCTGTATCAAGACACCTGTCTTGCGAGGGCGAAAAGAGCTACATTCTACATAATTCCTTAATATCCGCTGTTCTACGTGGAGGAGTGCCGAGCACTTTCAATTGTTGTTCAAACACGGGGCATGTCCGAAGATACAAACCACACTAGCCCCTTCCAACATCATCACCCAAGGACTCAACCAATCAAAGCAAACCACAAGTATCGCTCACCCATATGCATCCAGCCATCTTTACATGCTCTAGTCTCCAACGGTTATGCAATTCCATCCAATGTTTTCGGTTTGGGCTCCTTCTACCCCAGTCCGTACCCCTGGCTGTTGCCTTGGCACTGGCACTACCGCAGGGGGTGGCTTTGCCACAACTGCTGCCTGCTTGCTCATGAACGTTTGCCTGGAGCGGAGCCAGGTTTTTCAGAAATCTTTTGATGTAAGAAACCCATCCATGTGTCCATGTCCCACACAAAAGGATGGACGTCCTTTGAATCAAACAAATGCCACTTGGGACATGATTTTTGCTGTGCGGGAGAGGGGAGGGAAAAAAAGGAGAATGGATGGAGGTACATACGTTCTACCTTAAAGAGGTACTAGATTATGCTTCTCATACCAAGAGAACACCCATAACCACCAACTACCCATGTCCACTATCAAGACCTACCAGTGCAGGTTTTGCATGTTTGACCTGCACGTGTTATAGAAAGAAATGAAAGAAACGATGCAGGGGACTCATCCTCATGCGTACTTGGCAAGCAAGTTCCGCCTCCGGAAACAACCACCGTATGGCGCACCAACCCACGTCCCCAACTGTCCCCCCACGGCACCCAGTGGCAGCTCCCATTGGTGGCCCAACACCAGAGCTCTTGGCCTCAAATCCAAGTTCAAACCCTTCTAAGATTTATGATATATGATATAACTGATACATATACATATATATATATTGATATAACATTATATAAATTGATATAAGATTATAATATATATATATATACATATATATATATATATGTGTGTGTGTGATATGAGCCCGTTTCCCAACTGCACGCTCATACTTTCCAACCACCCGGCAACCCTTCGACAAAAAGCGGGGGAAGTCCGATTCAGAAGCCAGCTGGCTTTCACTAATCCATCTGCATCACAGGTAATTTGCTACGAAACAAACGTGAAGGACATACCCAAACCAAGCTGTATGATTCGGGAGGAGCCCCCCCATGTAAAGGTGGCTACTACAAATGGCCCTCATCCCTAAGTGCTTTTTAAAAAGAAAGCACCTAGAATCACAGCCCATGAGATGATCAGCCACAATGGAACCAAGACACAAAGGAACCGGTCTGCCCCGGGGCTGGTGGCCGGGGGATCAATTGAGTCGGTGCCATGGGTCCAGGTGCCGGCGGCATCCCAGGTCCAGACCTTTGGGAGGCCGGATGCCAGCACTATCCAGCTCTGGCGTCATGTTTTCTGAGCAAAGATCTGATACACAAGAAACTTGACTTATCAAATATCCAGTGGTACATAGAGGAGGGGCAGTTCCCAATGAAATGAGTCTACGAATCAATCGGAAGAACAAAAAATTAGAGGAATACTCAAGTTGCCTTCTCACTCTCACACTTCGACTCAATCACATCCTGAGTGTTAAACCATGAGGCCCCAGGTGGCTGACCTTGAGATGAAGTAGTTTCTGCGAGATGAAATTGCATGGTGACTTGAGATTACAATATCAACTCCAAATTCTACTCAACTTTGCGCTCTAAATTTCTTCCATGACCACCACTGGAATGGCAGCTACCTACCAGAAAACTCTTCAACGGTCCCATCAACTGGCAGTAACAAAAACCTAGGGGTCTGGCTACCATAGCCATCGCCACCTGACCACCTTGAAAGAACAAACAAGGCAAACAACAACAACAACAACAACAACAACAGCTGTGCAACCATTACAGCGAAACACCACTTTCCTACACAGGTGCTTGAAGTTACCAACCGACCCACAAAAATCAACCAAACTGTCATTCTATCTTTATCCTTTGATGTAGAGAAAGGCGTTATACATAACTTGATGCTTCCAAAAAAGAAAATCGCAGTTGGAACATCGGCTTCTTGGCCACTTGGGAGTTGCCACAAAACAGGGTGTCGGTGTTTTCTCAGGGCTTCGAAATATGTGCTTGAGAGCCCTGCATCCCCTTGCTAAGCCTTGCACATTCCTTCTAAATATCTTTGAGACTACTGATTTTTGCCCAGAGATATCCGTGCTATGCCTCTTTACATTGGCCGGCCTCTTTCGAAGTCAAAAGCTCCTTTATTTGACCTTCCCTAGCGAACCCTCAACAACTCCCAAGATCCAGACTGCCCCGTCTTCCCATCACCTGGCCGACACACGCACCCATTGAGATACGCTCCCCAAAACATAGCCCCTAAATCCGGATGATATTGTTCAGCCGCCAGGGACAGCATCTTTTCCAAGGGCTTTGGAGCTCATTTTGGAGGAGGGTAACACCTATGATTGGAGATAAAGGATCTTTCAAAGCGGCGTGGCAATTCTGAAACATCAAGAGTATCATCAAACTGAAACATCTGAAGTAGGACACACAAGAAGACAGCATGTCAAGACAAGGGTTGTAAAAGAGTACAACATCTGGTTTTGAGTTGACCCTGCCACTTAACATCGGTGCCACGGATTAAGTGCGAGGGACCCATCTCTCATAATTTTCATGGTCAAAATCCAGCTGCGATAGGACCCTGCAAAGCTTGGATGTTTCCCCGCCACTCCCTGGGGTCACCTTGTCTCTTTGCCCAGGTGCTGCTAGTGACTCATTTAACCAAAGGCCACCGAGTTGTTGGTGACACTCTTGGCTAAATTTCTGTGAGTCCATAAGTTTGTCAAATGTTACCCCTTTCTGAAGTGTTATCTGAAAAAAAAATGGTGCTATCGTGCCACCAATGTAACTGCACGTTAGACACCTGGCAACCCAGCTGAAGTCCAGGCCCAGCAGCCCCGGCCCCTGCCTTTTCCCCCAGACCTCGGATATAGCAATGGTGGTTAAACAACTGGTTCGACTCCAAGGATGAATTGACTCGTCGGCTAAAAACGTTCAATGACATACTGGCATGCTGGTGGTGGTACTGGTGGTGGTAGTGGTGGTGGTGCTGGTGGTGGTAGTGGTGGTGGTAGTGGTGGTGGTGCTGGTGGTGGTAGTGGTGGTGGTGGTGGTGGTGGTGGTGGTGGTGGTGGTGTATATTTCTGTGCGGGGTTTTTTGATGGTGATCACCATGAGCACTCAGCTTCATCATCCTCATATGTGCTGTTGTGCGGTGCCTGTGGATCTCATAACACCCAACTGCAGCCGCGCATGAGTTCTCCCAGGGCCCCTGACCATTGGCCCCAGCCTGCCAGACCAGCTTGCAACATGACATGTGAAAGAAAGGCCAGATGCCCTCTTAAGGCCAGTTCTAAGCCTGCAACTCTTCCAGGAAATGAGGAAGAATCAACTTGACTCGGAGCCTTTTACTAAGCTGTGTTTCAATACCCGCTGGGATGCGGTAAGAATGTTGACAGTGAACTGGACGTGAAAGTGGCTAAAGGATATATGTGCTAGCAGTCCCAGCACACTGGAAGTTCAGCCCATCACCAGAACCCTGTGACATCACTGCCTTTCGCCCATGCAGCAAACTTTGAAGTGAACAAAAAGCGACCCAGTTCTAAAGGCTGAGTAGGGAATTGAAATCTAACTCACCAAGATGAAAAAAGGTCCTGTTGAGAGGATCTTTGCAACTAAAATCACCGAGTGAGGGGTAGGTACCATGTCAGTTATACATTAAAAAATGCCTGAGGATAAGCCAAGTCTCTCAAAACCAAAATCATAATCCCAATACACAGATTCGACAGTCCAAATTTCAAATTGTCGGAATAGAAGTGGAGCTATGAACAAGCTGAAAATCATGCCATTGATTCTTGATCTTCTTGCGTCATGTCCTGCGGTCAATTACTTGCAGTAATGGTTCTTCCACTACAACTCAGTTTCGTCATGTTCTTCCCTCAGCTGATGCATTCGCAGGACGTTCTCAGTCGCTCTAAGGCGGGTAACTATGCGAGTGGCAATGATCTACAAAACCCGAGGTGGTTTTTCCTACAGTACAAAGGCAAAGTCCTTCCAGACAAACCCCATTCCTCAAGCAAAAAAACTACAGTACCCGAGCTTGAAGGAAACATACCAACTTTCACCTCTCGAAGCTGCACTGTGACCCGAGAATTTCACCACGAATGCACCTCCACCACTGGCAGATGAGCTACCCCATCCTGGCAATGTGCCAAAAGTAGATTGAACCCTCACATGTAATAACGTGGCACCTGCCCTTTTCAGAGCGAGATTGCCTTTTTGGGGGAAGTTATGGGTTGCTCATATGAGTGGCTTCAAAAACAGATACAACAATACAAGTCAGGTGATTAGTGCTTATCAAGGTTGACTGAATGCCCGACATTTTGTTAGTCGTGTGCTGCATGGGTGTAGCTCCAGGGCAGCTGGATTCAGCACCAATGCCACTACGACAAGTGGAGTGCGGAGATACCAGGATGCTTTGTCAGGTTACAACAATCTGGCAACCTCAGTTGTACATTTGGATGATGTGTGAATGGTGGAGTGTTGATGAGGTGGTGAATTCCCACCACACGTGCTTGCAGGCTTACCGGGCTTACCTTCATCAAACAAGAAAACCTCTGTGGTCGGCGGAATCCTACCTATCCATCCGGAAGCCCCCTTCATCATAACCTCCGCTATAGCCACCATAGCCGCCGTACTCGCCATAGTCGCCATAGTCACCACCATACTCACCGTAGCCTGCCCGAAACATGTGAAAAGTCATTATTTAAACCACCACACAGGTTGGGTCCGCACACCATCTGCGCCTATATCTTGGGCTCTCATCTCTTCTGCAACAAGTTGTTTCAATGAACGATGATGTGGCTGTCAGCTTGATGCCTCCCCAACTCATGCTGCCACTGCAACCTGAGGATGAGCGGCCACGACAAGGCTGGCGGTGATGATGATGATGATGATGATGATGATGATGATGATGATGATGATGATGATGATGATGATGATGATGATGATCCTCTCCAAACATCCCCCACACGATGCCCAACTGCTTCGCATGCTCCAAAACCCTGGCCTCTTGGCCAACTGCCCCTCGGGAATGGGTAGCATGCTACGGGACGAAGCAAGAAATGCTGCGGTTGGAAACTCAGGATAATCCACCGAGGAGATCGATGTTTTCCTGGATGCGGATGTGCAAGTTGCTTTTTAGTTGAGATTTATATCACATCTGATACACCCAATGTTTGTGTGGCTGGTGTCTTGGGGATAAAAGTTGCTTGGACCAAATAAGATCTTTCCACCTTCCGCTTCCCACAATAGTTTGGCACCTCACTTTTTCGGGGGCTTCGTTGACTGCACAAGTCAAGGTCTACCCACTGCCACCTGACCTTTGGTCATGTGTCCAGTGGGTCGTCCCCCGGTTGTCGGATAGGCATCAGTTTTCAGCTCCTGAGGCGGATGCGCTAACTGCGTTTCGCAGCCATGATGGATTGATGACGGTCGTAGTGAATGCTGATAGGAAAACCTGTACCAAAAGTTACTACTGTAAAAGTCTCTAGAAGTCTCAGTCCTAATCAGCCAATGATGCGGGATCCTATACTTCCTAGATCGATTTTTTCGAAAAACCCCATCCCTAGATGATTTTTGATTCTTGGAGCTATGCAACAATACTGTTTTCACACCAAGGGGGTGGCTGGTATCCATCTGGTCCAACCGAAGAATTCATAGGGACTTGATACTTGATACTGAAAAAAATGCTTCACACCTATGCATCTTTCAACCTCAAGTCTACATACACCCCCCCAAAAGGCCATTTTGATGCATAGTGGATGCGTCCTCTCATCTCTACAACATCACCGTATCACCACACCTTCACCCGGAGGAATCGGAGGCAGAGGACGAGGATGATGATGAGGTGCTTTCCTCTACGGGAGGTGCCTGGCATAGCAAGGCTTGAAGTTGAGCATTTGGTGACACCTCAATCACAAGCAAAATGGTGATGAAACTTAGCCCCAAGGGGGTGTGCTACAATGGGGTGTATGATCCTCCGCGCAATTGGCTTTGGTTCAAGATGGTGGATACGTTGAAAGGTGATAAACATGCTGAACACCAAAGCTCTTTCACCTTGGCTATCAGCCAACCACCCAACCACCCTGCCATTGCCTGCCTCCTTGCCTACGATCAGCTGCCTGCAATGTCGAAGCTGGGAAGTCCATGATCCACAAGGGAATGGACTCAAAAGGCTACAGTACCTTTCCTGTCTCCCTCCTCTTTAGCAAACAGCTCACTGAAGACTCCATGTATTCATGAGGCCATTGGAATGAGATTTTTCACCTGAAATATCCGTTTAGCTTTGTCCATTTGCCAGGATTTAGTTCTTCTTGAATTTGAAATCCCTACAACGAGCTTATGGATCTTGCAGTATCACACCATAATGTACAAGTACTATTTCATAGACTTGGCTCACCATTTGCACTGGATTTCCGATGTCGCCTCCCTTCCAACCCCCCAAGTCCCAAGTCCAACCCAATGGGTTTTTACCAATGGACCATCCTCAACCCAAATTGGCACCTCACCGCCGTGCCGACCCAAGCGTTCTGTCGTTGAACGTTCTTCTCACGTCCTCCCTTCTCGTCCCTTGGAGGCGTCAAGCGGTACATATGTCTGAGAGGAAAATCCAGACAGGTCCAAGCTGAAGAATGAAAAGCTTGAGAAGGCTGGAACATACTATTGTAATATATTGATATATGTTGGTATTCGGTATATATTACGTATATATACTTATACTTTGTTTATTGATTTACTGTATCTGTTTTTATTCTTCCTATATACCAACTCTAACCTTCACTGCATATCCATCACCACTGCCAGCTCCACCCTTCCGAGTTGGCGGACGCCCAACGTTTCCGCAAGCCGTTCAACTCCCTCTGCTGGCGTTGCACCTGCCACGGGCAAGTCGCCAAATCCATAAATGAAATGTGAATTCCATCAGCCATTGGGAGCATTCAGCGTTGCTGCTGCAATTGGACCAAATCTTTTGATTCATCAAGAAATGTGATATCAACAACCAAGTTCGTGGTAGTCGTTTTTTGCCCGTACTCTCTGGAGGGTTTGGACAGGATCAACCTCAATTCTAGCAAGATGCGTTTGCACAGAATCATGCGAAGGCAACTGCATCAGCGCCCGCTCTCTCGAACAAACAGAATCGTTTGTTAAGCACTATTTCTCAGACTTGAAACGTCTTTTGCCGAGACGAATATGTCAATAATCTATCTGATTTTCGACATAAACGACAAAAGTGCCTAATTTTGCATAGCTTTCTCGCTAGCGGCTAACCTTCTTCTATGAAACACTTTCGTCAGGTCAGTTGAAGGTGGCAATGGTCATGTCAATGATTCAGCCAGGAGCCTGAAAAAATGCCCCTGGTGAAACCATCATCGATGTTAGAAAATCAAGTGTTCAAAGTCCAAGGTAACTGACTGTCCTGAATCTTCTTTCCAGGCTATGATGGATTTTGTAGATCCACACTCCCACGAAATCTTCACAATTTTTGCGGCCTCCTTCCTCAAGTCCCTGTTTTCATCAGGCGCATCATCGTCGTCCTCCTCCAAATTTCCTTGTTGAATCATGGGGATCCGGGCACCCTCAAGAAACAGATGTTGATAGAGCTCGGTGAGATGTGACAATGCGCAGCTTGGGATTAGTAACCAGCTTTCCCACTCTTCCTGTGGGCGTTGTGAAAACATGTTTTTTTTCATGTTCTATTGTAAGAGAACCCCTCCCAACAGTTTTTTGTTGATGCTGTTATTTCGCGAGTTACACCTGAAGTATTGGTATAGCCGTATAGCCTTCTTGACCCTCTGACATAATGCATGGAATGTGTGCTATAAATGCTGGCGAACGTGTGCGAATCCTCCAGCTTTTTGCGGGATGGTGCAGGCCTACAAATTACAACTGAATTCTGAGGTGCCGACGCGTGGAGGAGCCCTTTTTCCCATCCGCGTTCCTGTACGAAAAATTTCTCACTGCAAAAATCGTTGGCACACCCGTGGCTTCATGCATCTGCAACATCGGGGCCTCTCAAAACTCAAAACCAAGATCTTCTATTTTTCGGAAACTGATCATAAGCCGTTGCATCGTTTTCAACATTTAAGTACACAATCTAGAGAGCACGGGGGTCAATCCTTTGAACTTTGGGGGGTGCATCCAATCCCTAGCCTATCAAAAACTTAAAAGGCTCTGCATAATCTCCTTTTCATACAGGGTCAGTACAATTGTGCCAAGTGACCAACGAAAAAAATCCTGATATGATACATTTGTAACGTCAGAAACAAATGGTAATCTTGGCCAACCTGAAATTCAATGGACAAGATGAAAAAACGCACTCTTTGAATTGATTTCATTACAGCCAGGCTAAGGTCCCACTCATAACTGAGATAACTACTGTTCGTCTCCCAACCATGACATGTCATTTTGGAGTTGTTGAACACGTACCCAATTCCCAATCACAATTCATCTATTTAATCTGGAAAAATTCAACCTCAAATCCACCAAATTGCCAAAAATCATGTCGTTTTCAATGGATTCCCTGTCTAAACCACCCCTCTTGAGAGGTGACATCGTTATCATCCTTGATATCGTCACATCATGTGACACTTGACCATCGGCTCGGGCTCCCACTTTGCACGATGGATTCGCGAATCCAGGTGTCGGACCTTCGCACGCCTAGGTCCGAAACGTCCCGGGACCTCATCCCCCAACGACTCGGAATGTCCAAACAAAAACAATTTAGATCACAGTGACCAAAAATAATGACAGCACATCTTACCTCTGACCACAAATCCAGACCAGCGACAGTTCTTCCAGTTCCTGTGCCATCTTTAAAAGCGCCATCACGCTGGCCTCTTGTCGTTTTAGCAAAAATTGCTCACGGTGAGGGAGTCATGCCTTTCATTAATACAGGACTTCCGACAGGTTGCACAACTACACTTTTTTGATCCCCTGGTATTCCAAGGATACTTGAGCCTTGTGGTTTCATTCAAAGAGACATTGGGCACAAGTTCCCAACGCTTCGAGAAGCACCGGAACTGGCGCCTTGGCCTCTTCAGTGACTTCGGACTGCGCTTGCCTTTGCAGCGGCTTCAGTGTATGGGGCTTGGCCGTTGCCAAGCTTGCATTGCTGTGATGACATGTGTGCCTTCTCTTGTCTTTAAAACGTGTCGGTTTATTCCAATCGATCTAAAATAATGCTTTGAGATTTGCTCACCCTTCAACAGTCATGGGGGTGGACACACCGCAGACATGTACTCCCCCGAAAAGCAACATGGAACCCATGCGCGTTGCCTTTAAAAAAAAAAAAAAAGCGTCTCTCACTTTCCCGAAACTCATGTTAGTTTTCAGGTGTTTATACAGTTTTCGCTACTCACCACCCTGTAACTATAGGCAGGCAAGCTTTCAAACGAAAAAAATCCCAAAATCCCCACAAGGCTCCCGACATGGGGCTCAGGGCCTCAGTCAACAGTGGGGGGTGTCCTGCTTGGAGCATCTGGCAGCAACGATGCCAACCGAGTTGCCCCAAAGATAGCCATCCGACCCTTGCGGGTGGGTCGTGGTGGAGGTCTGCCCTGCGTGGCCAGGTGGATGGTGCCGGCATGGCAACACTCCCATCCGCCCCTACTTCCTTCATAGGGCAATACTTGGAACCCAGTGTCGCTACCATGAGTAAATTTGGATGACCATCCAATTTAGCTTCTCCAAAAAACCGAGTCACCCCCATGGGCCTTGCGGAGCTTTTCACGCTCCAGCCTCCGATTTCGCCCACGCAAAAGGATCAACACAACCGAATCTTACCTACAGTATCTGGATCCAGACTATCTTATTGGCGTTGTGGCACCTTGGAACATGGTACATGCGGTCACTTCAAGCCAATTTGGTTGCTTCAAGCCCATGATATTTGTTCAGTCAAAAGTTTGGCCTTCGTTCTGCGGGTTGTCAACACCTCTTCAGAGTGTTCAAATACTTCTTGTACATGTAGCGGCATGGAAAGCGATTGAATTCACTTCCAATTATTGCTTCACATCTGTACAGTTTCTTCATCTTCATTCAGTACCATCATCATCATCATCATCATCACCACCACCAGCATGATCAGCATCATCATCAGCATCATCATCATCATCATCATCATCATCATCATCATCATCATCATCATCATCATCATCATCACCACCACCACCACCACCACCCACCCTCACCCAACACCATGTCCACCAGCCTGCTCATTGGTGGTCGACCCGCAGCAGCTTCTCCACCCACAGATCCCCGCCGCGGACTTTCTCCAGCATTCTTTGCAGCCGTTGGTGTGGCACCGCCGCCGCGACCACCCACTCCGGGACGCCCAGTGCGTTCGGCTGCTGTGCCTGCAGGGCCAGACGCCCCTTGGCGAGTGTCCTGCCAGGGCGGCGACTGGCACCCGCGAGGATTGACTAAACCAGGGAACCAACAAAGCTTGCAACCGCTGCAACAGCTGCCTGGGAAGGATGCAAAATGCCATTGCGCCTTGCCCTTGGCACAACCATGGCTTTACAAAAATCTGTTGCAGTCAGGGCATCAAAACTGGTGGCACATGCGAAATGCACACTTCCCTTTTTGTTTGCACTTCTTGGGGTGATTCAAGATAAGATGTCTGCCAAAATGCCAAGGCTTCAAACGATATTACGAGGTGGGAAATAACTCATCAACGAGACGGTTACTGTTGCGTAATGATTCCTTGGTGGCTTTTGTAGTCTCAGCCAACTAGAGAATCATCCACACTCGGAATCACAATGAAAGCATCAATAAATGAACTGGCTAGCTAGCCATCTACCCAAGTCAACATCACCTATGATTCCCTATGATCCTATTTTTTGGAACCTTTCTGCTGAGTGTGTTGAACCCACCTAAAACCACACGACACACGAAACTTGCTTTAGCCCCAGTGACAGCTCTTCTTCAGCGGCCTCCTGTCCGTGTGAGTTCTGGGGGCAAAAAAACTGCTGAAAGGTGGGAAAATCTTCGAAATTCTAGTATCCTTACATTGCAGGAGGCTCCCTTGTGGTACCATGATGGGGCTATGGTCCCTCATCCTCGATGAACCAGGGATGTGTGGGACCATCACGACCCGCCTGCTCCGCCTGTGCCGCTTCCGCCTCTGCGGCGGCTTTCTCATCGAAGAGACCTTGGGAGATGGCACCAGCATCTCGAATCACAGAAGTCCCTTCTTGCGTGGGTTTTTGTTGAGCCTCACCCTTTGGCCCCTCCGTCTGAACCAGACTTTAAAGGCCCATGGCCCATACCCTTCTGCAAGTCTCATACTTTTTGGGCAGTTGCAAGGGCCACAAGCGTTGAACCTATCCCAATGCTTCTGAGACACCTAGTTCCTGAAAGTCCGTGTCAGGTTTCATCGTGCGAAGACGCTTGGACAAAGAAGCCTGGCCATCAGCGAAGATCATTTTTGGACCCCTCAATAAGTGGGCGCTGCAGTCGTTGGTTGCCTACTATCAAACAAGGCCCTGCTTTTACCAGCGTCTATGTGTACAGGTATTCTTTTTGGGATATACCATACCTGCTCGGACTGTTTGTGCCCGTGACTGGAAAGATGACATGTATGGGCATGGTAGCCACACTGTTCCTCTGTATCCAATACTACAAATTCAGTTGCAGATACACAAAGAAGGAGGGAGAGAGCGAGAGAGAGAGACTGGCAAAGATCTGGGTAAACTAAAATCAGAGACCGAAACAGACTAGTAGAGTATTGGAGTCTAGCAGTCTGGTCTACAGCATGTTCTTTTTTGTTGAATTTTGGCATTTGAAAGGAGCTTTTGTTGAAAGAAGTCCTGCCAAAGTTCTGTGTCCGCATGTCTTTCATGCCGCGATGACCAAGAGACAATGAAAACCAAAATGCTGTATTTTGTAATGTATATATAAATATGTATATATATATATATACATATTATATATGTATATATATGTATAGACAGATACGCACATATGTTTGCAGGGTGTGAGAAATTACATGTGTAAAATAATCTTCCGATTCAAGTAGAAAAAATATAAGATATGTATAGATCCATATCAAAAAAATGATACTGGGGTACCATAACGGTATTATATGGTAAAATCTATAGAATCTCTGTTCCCCCCGTCCCCAACACAGATGTTTTCTGACCATGATGTCTAAACGTGTCTTTGCGAACCCGTCGAGCTTCCAGAAGTCGACAGGCCTCCATAGATTGAAACGCGGAAGCTTCCCAAAAAATAGAGAAATGGAGAAAATATAAATTTTGAAATGAGAACCAAAAAAATACAAAGTTCTATTTCTTTGCGTCAGATTGTTGGTTTGCAATATCAGCATCCTAGAATGATGAAGAAGCTGCCAACGACACAGCAGATGCCGCCAAGTGACTTTGGTCAATGCTGCCAAGTATGGCTTTGACCTAGTATGACACAGCAGATATGGAGGGTGGCTAAAATTCGCACAAATTTAAGAAGGCCCCGTGAAGTTTGAAAACGCGATGTGGATGGATGGACGGAAGGATGGATGGATGAAATTGATTGATCAGCAATTGAGTGATAGAAAAATAGCCGGGCAAACAGACAGATAGGAAGATTGGTACAACTATACAGATCGGCATATGGATTGTAAGTATGCACATGTCTCAAATATATGAATAGAAAGATAGGCAATGAGGTAAGTAGACAAACAAAATACTATACAGCTGGATGGAAATCCAAACAATTTAGAAATGTCAAAATCTATCTTGAAAAGCTGAGAACTGGAGGGACATACTTTTTTCCAAGTCAACATGAATCAACTGGAATACCTTCTCACAACCTTAGGCTGGCTGGCAAACTGCTTAAGGTTCTGGCTCCAAAACACTTCTGATGTGCATCACGTCAGGCACCTATCGAAATCTCGAAATCGAAATCGGAAGTCTTTTCACATGGGACCATTTCCTTGGTCCCTAACCCTCCAAAACGAGACGAGACCTTTGGACCTTTGCAAAAAAAGATTGAAAAACAACTTGAGGATATGCCAACAATTCAACTCGCAAAAATCTCTTCACTTCCAGCCGCTGGAAACCTCTTCACTCAGGATTGGGGTGCCCTCCGTATCGAAGAGATACTTTGTTTGAGGACAGGTCGACCTCATGGTAGCAACATGCGATCACATCGCTGTTGTCAACATCTTCATATCCATTCCACTTGGCCAATGACATCAAAAACAAGGCCCAAGTACAGTACATTGCATGTTGGTAAGGACTCTCAATTGGCTTACTCCATCAGACTCGACTTTGAACGAACCTCCAGACTGACTTTACTTCCTCTGCGTGGGGAAAACTCTCCATCTTGGAACCCAAATGCTTCTCTCATGACGTCTTCCGGTCCAATTTCAGTTCATTGCACTTGTCTCCATCACCAGCCTAGCAAACTTTTGGCTACATCCCTCCATATTCAACCTTCACTTGTCCAACCACCCAAGCCATCCAGGATCATAGCATACCTTTGGGTTCCCAGTTAAAAACATTGTCCTAGCAACATGACACACCGCCCAATAGCACGCGCACTGTGTCTACCAACCCTGGCATGTAAGGAACAAGCTGAACTGCTAAGCTTACACCACCACCCGCCACGCACCACACACCGGAAACGAGTGACGACCATTGCAGTATCACCTGCGGATCTTCGGTTTGTGGCGGCTCTAGCTCTTCACTTTTGGCAGTTTTGGCCTGGGGGATGTCACATCTTGCGTGCTTGGAAGTCTGAACCTGTTGTAGTGCTAACGATCAGAAGAAAAGAGCGGCTACGGCTACAGTGTAAGATAAATTGTATCAAGCACTGGCAGCACTGGATTTCCTTTCCTGCCCACTCTTCCCAACATCATGCCACAAAACCCCTCTTCAAAAACTTTGGGGTGAGGTTATTTGAGGTCATATGACGATATCTATGCCTATGCAATCTCCCATCATCACCCAATGGCCCTGTGCCTTCTTCATACTCCTGGATTCTTTCAGTGGCCTATCTTTCGTCCGACTTGGCTTTGGCTTCAATTCCTGACAATTGTTTGCCCCGAAGTTGGGAATGAAACCAAAAATCCTCCCACCTACCCATGACGGCCAAAATGTGATAGAAGAACCCGATGCAAAACCAGGAAATGTATGGCACAATGAGGTGACTCTGGCAAAACAAGTAATTCTCAGCTTCCATGGTAGTCTTCACCAAGTTAGTCCCAGAAAAATATCGCCGTGGAACCTATTTACACATGTTTAAAAAGATGTTTCCAACTCATCGTAGTCTCAAACTTACTGACGGAGTCAACTGGTAGGAACGAACCTCTTCCAGCTTGGTTTTTTCCTCCACCAGGAATTGAAACTCGTTCTTGACCTTTTCCAGCCGTTCTTGCCTCATTTCCCACGTTAAAAACCCACCACAACCCACAAATAGTTGTCAGAAGAAAAGTGCTTCCCATGACCACGGAATGGACCACACCTAAAAACTAGGACCACAACAGCCACATGAGGACAACATCAAAACATCAATAGTCACACCAACCACCTTGTTGCTGTTCTTCGTTCAATGCTTCTTGGAACCCCAGATGCAGAACCTCCACCTTGGATGCCGCCAGGTTGTCCGGCCTCAGGTGGCATGAGGTGGCACATAGTGGCACCCATAGCATGCCCAACAGGGCCGATCAATTTCAACATACAACAGTTTTCAACATGCATCACTGTTGCATCATGCCAGGCCTAGTTATAAACTACCGGGTTTTTGAAGAATCATTCAGCGTCCACTGCTTCAGGTGCGATGGGGCACTGAGCACACAGCTTGACTCCAGCTGACCTGGGCCATGTCGCAACCCTAAAGTCGTCCGCATGGACTTGGACAATTGAATAAGTGTCACAGGTAACGTACTTGTTCATCATATCTTTTTGGCTTGTATGCTGGAAATCAAAAAATGGTACATCACATGGCAGGAAGGAGGAGTAATGCAATAAACTCAACACAAAGACTTCGAAGAAGAGCTACAGTTTCCAGGTTTATTTCTGGGACCTCATCAAATGTCACATCCTACAGTGTTTCTCCTTTTTGTAGCTGAGATTTTGCAAATTCATCCATCATCCAAACCTCCTAAAGAACTTGAATTTCTTTAAAAGCTTTGGATACTTAAGTGCTTATTTACCCTATTTCACATCACCTCACCGTCTTTCAAAGACTTTTTCACACAAGGTCATGGCTCCATTTTTTCATTGAGGGCTTCATCCTGCAATCAGAAAGATTGCAAAATGTGTGGAATGTCTGGGCCATGAGGGCTTTTAGCGACGTCAAGATGGACCTGATAAGAGCATGGTATTGAAACATGGAGCTATGTAGTAATCTTGGTGCGAGTACCGTATGTCTTTGAGTTTTTTTGAAGGATATCAGGATGTATAGGATGTGTGGAAAGGCATAGCGACCTGTTGGTGCTTCATGCCATGCTGCACCATATTTCTCTTCACCGTGCCTTCGCGAGAAGGAATTCAGCTTTCAAGGCCTTGAGGCTCGCATGCACCTTGCAACTCTGAAACCGCCACAGAATCTCTGAAAAGATGCCTCTGCCTTGGCAGGGTTTGTTTGCATTCTTTTCCACCAACTTGTGATTTTTTCAGGTGACTCCCATCATGAGAAACCCTCACCTTGACCACTGTCTCCTCCATCTCCGGAGCTTTCTCCACCAACCTCAAGAACTCAGTTGGTCCTCGACAAAAAGTTTCAACTTCTTGAGGATGCCCCACTGTTGGATCAATGGCACCACATCCGGCCCCTGGTGGCACAGAGAGTGACTGATAGCTGTACTGGAAGGAATCTTGTCAAAGCACTGCGTGTGAAACACTGGATTTTGGATTGAAACACCAAGTAATTATATTGAACCGTCTGCAGTACAGGTGTGAAAGCTTCTTACGTGTCTCCTAGTGACTGACTATACGTGTATATATATAATATATATTGCATATAATATATATATATATATTATATATATACAAATCCTACCTAATTTCCAGCGCACACAATCAATAGCCATCTTTTCAACACCTAAGGTTGATATATAATAAATCTCCCCGCTGCTTCTAGAGTGTCTATTATGCTTTAGCTGTTTAGCTTCGCTCCCTTGCCTGCGACTCATCAGGTTCATTCGTGTCAGGGGCCTCGCGTCAGTTCAGTTCTGAGAGTCAAGGCTGAAAGTGGCTTTTGAGAGGAACTCCTTCAGTAAAATTGTGGATGAACATCCTTTGCAAGTACGCCGCCTAGAAAAGCTTAAGATCACCTCTACATAAACCAGTTACAAGCATGCAGCATAAAGTTGAAGGTTGTGGGGTGTACACTTCCATTTCCAGGCTTGATTTTTTTGAGTCTATGGGAAACTCGCGGATGCAAGGATGGCATGCAAGAATTTCTTTACATTCTCACAAGCATTAGACGTGTCCTGGTGTTGGTGGGTGGGCGGATAATGTCCTTGTATGTGTTTTTTCCGACTTGCAAACCTTGCTTAAGTTGGGGTTGCCATCACTAATCAATTGCATCTGGCCATGTAAATGTGGTGTAGATGCATGCAGCATTCGCCACCAAACACAAGTGATTTTCCATCGATCACTGTACAAAGAGAAACAAAGAACTCATAGAATTGAATCGGAAAATGCTGCAAGAAACCTGCTTCCCCGACATCCCCTTATCATCCCTCAACGGGCACGGCACATTTCCCGCCAAGCGCTCCAACATGCGGGCCTCGTGAAGGCCCAGAGATGGTGCATACCACATGCTGGAATGACTTCACACTCTTGGCAAGGCCATCTTCATCTGAGATATCAACTTTCCTCTCATTTCGCTTGATGATGCGTTCCAACCTTAGAGTCTTGACCACCGAACCTGAACCCAATTGATATCCAGAACCAGCAAGGAATCTGCCAAGACCTTGTTGCTTGAGGTTCGAAGCTCTGACATCATAACATATGAGTCACAATGACTGAGCGCCAAGACTGTGTCTTTTTTGTAGAAACCGTCTTTTCCAGTTCCTGAACGGCAGGGCAATGTTCAACGGTCCCCTCTGAATTTCTTGGATATTCTGCACAAAGATTCGAAGCGACGGAGCAGCCAAATTGTCGCTGCTTGCATCATTCTGATCAATGTTACTCTGTCAGTGCGGTCACATAATTCCAGCATACCAAGTCAACCCTACTTAGCCCCTACTGCCATCAAATATCTCCATTTCTTACTCCTCCCTTTCGGATGTCCACTAAATGTGCCTGAAAAAATACTCAACTCATCATATCAACATCTTGGAAGTGCCATCCCCACCGCGATTTCCACCTGGATGCGTTCCTCCTGTGTGGACCTAAGGTGCGGGACGATACATTGGACATCTCACAGGAACCTATCCAGAAGTCTCAGATTTTGTATTTTGAAGGCAATGTCTTAACTCAAAATAGCATTCCAATATATCACAACCCTCAAAAATTGTCAAAAGCAGGAAATCATCTATCTCAAACCTCCCAATCTGAAGTTTTCAGGTAAGTCCAATGTCAGATTGCCATAATGCCCATGTTGGTCTTGGTCATAGGAAGTACTTGGGTTCGGTCGTATTCTTCAACTCCTTTTCCAACTCCCGGGCCTCGGGTAGACGATGGGTTCGTCAAGATCCATACTGGGAATATGCCAATGTTGGGCAACTCCCCTTAAGTTTCCAGGAATTTTTGAGACCCGAGTTCCATTTAAGCTGTTTCGGAAAGGGAGGGGATGCCCTTCGATCTGCGCCTTGTTGGTGCCTCCCAACACCCCAAAAGATTCCCCAAACAGAGGCCTTGTGCTCAAGTTGTCGACCTTAGGATGCTTCCAAAAATTCAAGACGTCTACTAAACAAAGGTGGATGGTTGGACCAGTTGCCTCTGGACATTCCAGTCAGTTTACTCCGTTCGGACCAAATTGCATAGACTAGAAACTTTAAGTCAATTCCGAATCTTCCACAAACCACAAATCTCTGCACTTTTTCCACTGGTATCCCAAAGTCAGGGATCTCTACAAGACCTGGCCCCTCATCAAATTCATAGCATCCTTTCCTTCAGAAGCAATTCCTTAAGGCCATAGTGAAAAGAGTTGAAAAGTCTTACCACTAAGATTTCCACAATCGATCTCTACTTGCTTTGGGTCCTCCAGAGTACAAGGGATTCCAAGGCACCCTTGCAGGTTTCAGCCAGTTGCTTCAACACAAACATGTTGATCTCAACGCAAAAATGGACCACATCAACATTCCAGAGAGCCCATCGTAGCCATGGGGTAGCCAGCATCAAGCCTGAAAGCTTCCACTAGGTGTCACCCACTTGTGGATGGGATCATTCATAGCTTAGGATTCCTAATGGTCAAATTGACGGTCCTCGAAGTCCTTCCCACCAGCCTTAGCAGCTTGATTCTCATAGAGAAAGGTATTCACAGCAAGATCACTTCCGGTGCTGGAGACTGAAAGTGGCTGGCATCCTCATGGACTGAGCTGCCCACTTTTTCTGCTAACCTTTGCCCTTCCTCGGGTCGTGCTTGGTTTGATTGAAGCATTGAGCGCATGCTACTAGCAAAACTACGTCTATGACCAGATACGAAAGCGAATGGTATATCATGAACGAGAGGGTCGAGAAATTGAATTTAAGGAATAGGACCCAAACTTTTTTCTCTTCACTTATCATGTCCCACTCAGCGGACTCTCCCACTAAGATCCGGTCTGGCGTGTTCAATACCTTTTCACAAGCTTCCTTCCGTGCATCTGTCCGTACCTGGGTCAGTTGCAACGGGCACGGGCGGCAAGGATTTGTGGGCAATTATGCAATGCAAAGTGTGGTGATGGTTGGATGCAGCATGTGATTTTTTCAGAACTTTCACTTTCAATATGGACGCGCTGTTCCACAAGACCATTGCCTAGGTTTGAGTCCTAGACTTGGGGGAGTCAAACCTATGGGGCAATTGCAAAAAGAATTCCAATAAATGCAACCGCCAGCTGCGATTCCGCACCCGAGCCAGCAACTCCACTTCGGCAGCGGACAGACCTCCCGGAGAAACGGGCAACTGCAAACACAAAAACCCACCAAGGTCATTTGAAGTGAGGTCCTTTTCACAGTTGAGGTCGAAGATTCTTTTTACCAAAATTTCAGAACTTTGGATGAAAGAATATTTTTCAAATTACTTTGATTGTAGACTGGTTGGTTTGATGTTGCTATGTCTATGTTTTGTTTCAACTGCCATTCCCATGCCATACTGTCTACCCTGCAGAAAAAATTGGACAGGGCTTCAGCGGCTGGCACCTCCACGCAACTTTCCAGGATCCTGTTTCGCAGTATGATGGGTTCCCACCAAGCCCGTAAAAAATCAGGAGGGGAGGTGGTGGGGTGAAGTGATGCTGCCTGATCCGGACATGTTTAGGTCTCAGCATGTTGGTACACAATGTATCTAGAAAATATCTCAACTGCTGCGGCCACTGCAGGATTTCATCACACAACTCACCAACTCGCTGCTTTGACTGCGCCACTTGCAGTTTACCCCTACCTCGCCATCATCGGCGCCAGCCTCCACCTCGTGACCCCAAAATGTGAGGAAGAAACCAAGTAACGAAGCAAAGCATCACCTGCTTCAGAATTGCGCTAAGGTGGGCACCACCTGCACAAGATTCAGATACTGCCTGGGTACAACAGCACGTGTAGACTGAACAGGCAAAAGCATCATCATCATCGTCGTCGTCATCCTCATCACTACAGGCCAGCTGCGGTCTTCCTTCTGTGAAGTCTTCAGCATGGTGGGGCCACAATTACTAGGACCCCGCACTGCATCTTCTCAGTCTCCATGTCTGCCCTTGTTTTGCGATATGCGGTCCTTAAAACAAAGCCGTCAGGCATAAGGCTTTACCGACTTCACCGCAAGCAAGTCTGAGATCCCTTCTCATCCTGCTGCAAGGAAATGGCCTGGCAAACTCACCAGTTCAGCCCTCCCCACCTACAAACCAACTCATCCGACAGTAGATTAATGCTTCAAATGTACAAAGATCTCGTTCTTGCTGAATCTCACCACAATACGAAGCTGTCTTTTCAAATAGAATCAAAACTTTTGGAACAGGTTTAGCCCTCTTCGCAACATCTCGCCATGACAACCACCCACCAACCTTTCATCTGCCGATGCACTCGAACCAACATGTTCCCCCAATTTCCCTTCCAACATAGAAGCATCGGCTTCTTCTTATTATCATCTTTGTTATCTTATTATTACCTATTGTTATTGTTTTGACTCTTAAGTTCATCTTCAACATCTTCTCCTTCTTTGCACTCCATCTGCACCCCACCTCCAAGATCTTAGCAGCCACAGCCCCTGCACCCACTTTGGCTGGCGCATTGTCTGCTGCTTGAACTGGCAAGGAGAAGATGTTCAAATAGTTCACTTCTGCTGAAGTCTGCGTTTCTTGTATAACCCTAGTTACAACGACAAGATCTTTCAAGTGCATGGAGGGGTGTTATTGCCAGCGCGTCTTTCTGGTTGTGCTCGGAGGGATGTATTTCAGCAAGAATTCACGAGTGCCACGGGTTCCCAAGTCTCCCTCTATCAACAGGAATGTGAGATTAGACATGTGTGTCCATGGACTGTCCCATGTGTATCTAAATGGACTTAGCTACTTCGCTGGTTCCTCTTCAAGGAACCAGCAAGACTTCGGCAGCCCTTCTCGCATCCATTTCTGGACCAGTTTCTCTTTACTAAAACACACAAATCCTACTGGATACCAACATACTCTTAGGCCAAGTCTGGTTGAGTGCTTGAGATCAATTCAAAGAGCCATATTTCCCGCCCCAACGCATCTTCCACCTAATCCCCCCACAAAAAAAAAAGTTCACCTCCCATATTCATCCTACCATTCCCAACCATTGCCATAGATTTGCTATACGTGTAACATATATGATCATCTTAGACCTTCATTAAAACTATTTAAGAACGCTCACATCACTTGTATCTACCATATATATATAAATATGTGCATTCCCATGTGTAGCTCCCCCTAAAATTGGGAACCTTCCAAGGTTGGGCACCTTGCTGCGAGGCTGTCAGCCGCTTCTGTTGCTCCGCCGTGACCTCGGCCACGTGCTCCTCGTCGATCTCACTGCGCCGGCGACGCGACTGGCGGTCGATGGTGTCTTGCCTCAAGATGACCGTATGGCAAAAAGGCCAAGGTTGGAGAAAAGCTAAGGATTTCCGATGTGTGAATCTAATCATAGTAGGGCCTTTTAGACTAAAAACAAAAGAAAACGCCGAACAACCGCAGAATGTGCTTTGTTGGATTGGTATTTGAGGGAGATTTTGGAGTTGCAGTGTGGCAAACTTGAAATTCCAACACAACTCACACAGTAGAAGGCACTAGCAGTTACGCTTAGGTGAACAGTCTGTGGAACAACAAGCTGACTTGAGACAGATGATGCAATGGATGCAGATGGATACACCATCCAGACCTATCCACACCACCCACATCCTTGGCCATGTCCGATAAGGGTCGGACAAGCCATCCCAAAACTCATCATAGGCAGAGCGGGTGAATCTGGCCTCAGGCATCACAGCCAACTCGGATTTCTGCCCTACTGATGTTGGTCAATGGACCACTTATACCCCTAAATGGATTCACAAATGCAACATTCACTGAGATTCAGTTTCACGCCTGGAACCTGAAAGTAATGGTATACATTATATGTTCAGCTTCCATGCAAACAACAACAAAGAAATTACAGTAGCATTTTCCGATGCTTTAGTTTGTCTGAAGCGATCTTTGGTGTTGTGGACCCATCCCGGTGATATATCTCGCTTTTTGAAAAAAACTCCCCCGGTCCAAAGGCCACTGTCAGGCTCGCACTCTCAAGGAGTCCATGGTATCTGCTCGATACTGTGCCACCTTTTCTAGGAAGCCTTTCAGCAACCTGAAAGCCAGGTAAGACTCTTTGGAAATGAATCTACCAGGATCATGGCCAAAAAATGGTGATTTTGATAAAATTTGATAAATATAGGATCATTACCTAATATCTCCTATTCAAAAGAAAAGGGGGTCCACCTGCCGCACTCAAGTAAAAATCACCTGATGGAATGGATACACGGTTATGTAGAGAGAAAATTAAAAAGATGTGCCCGCCTAGAATTTCATGCATGCAAACCATTCACGAAAGCCAAGACATGCCCAGAATTCACCAACACTCAGGTCTCCAGAGTAAGTAAAAATCAAAGCCAAATAGACTTGTTTTTTGGTTAATAAAACTAAAAATATGTGAAAAAAAGATCCAGTAAACCTTGAACCTGGAAACTCTTAAGAGACTATGTTCCCTCTGTCCGAAAACCCCAAGGCACGGGGCGATCTTCGAGCGACTCTCATGTACCAAGGTGGAAATGTCTTGACCTCGGGCAATTCCAGATTCCCTATGGCAACTGGCTATTTCGATGGTTCAAAAAAACATTTTTGGGATAGTTACACCTCGGAAAAATTAACATGGAACCTGAGAATACACCCCTGGAAACGGAAAAAGCATCTTCCAAATCATCGTTTTCAGGTTCTGTGTTAATCTTTGGGGGTGTGGGTGTCTGTTTATTGCATGTACCGTATGCCTTGGTTCCTACTAAACAATAAACTGAACCTGGGTTAATGGCTTGGACTCTGACGATAGAAAATGCAGTCTGAGAACTGAGGATTCAATTTGAATCCGGAGGAAGTAAGGGAAAGGGACCATCGCCTAGATACTCACATGCAGACACACTGTATGCATCTGCCTCCAATTGGTTGGAAAGAGAAGGTCCTGCTCTCCCAATGTACGGCTTATCTGGTATTTGGATGAGTTGCGACGAGGGCGACTATCAATGAGAGCATAAAACTATAGGTGATTCGGTGATTCTTGATCTCCTTTACGATACTTCCCAATCAGCATGGTGGGCTGAAGTATCTTCCCAGCTTGTTGGAACTCGGGATTCTTTGGCTTGCGCAGATTGGCTTTGTTGGTTGCTGGTTGCTAAGCTGGTGTACAGATTGGTTGAGCCCCTCCACTCGGGGTATAACTTCAGAACTCAGTGTTTTCCCTATCCAAATCGCTGGAGCAATGAATTCATCAGCACTAGGGGCCTATGAGAATCCTTGACCCAAAATCAAAAAAAATAGTAACCTCCCTTTTCATCCCTTTTCCTGGCCATCTCAGTCCCAGGACGTTTCTCTTGTAAGCCTAAGAAAGCTGCTTCTGTCACAGCCTCACAACACTCGCGCCCATACGACCACGGCATACCACAACCATAGTGATAGTACTCTCTGATGCCTCGGTGTCATCCAGCATCGAGTCGCATTCCATCTGCAGGGATTCCAAGAACTCCATCAACGAGTCCATGTCCTCCACAAGCAGGGGAAGAAAGCAGATTGCACTGACTGGACCGGGCTGCACCTTAAAAGGTGCCCCAAATATCTACAAAGGACACACCAGGAGGAATTCTAAAATAGTGCCGATCCAAGGGCAGACGTTCTACAGTAGGTTTTGTAGCAAAGATTATCTGCCTCCAGGTTATAGCGGTCAGACCGTTAAGACTTAAAAACGCATAAAACATGAAAGCATGTCACAGGAGAAGCTATGAATACCCGGAGATCATCCAACATGTGCGTCGTGGACGTTCCAATGTCAGCTGGCCTTGGCAGCTTCAATCCTTTCCTCGATCCGAAGTGAGGAAAAAAGCCGTCCCACCTGCACTGTTGGGCTCCAATGTGACAGTATTGAGAACCGCTCGTTTCAATTTCCAAGGGGCATTGCCCTTCCCTATCGTTGCATCAAAATGCCAAGTGAATGCATTGATTTCTCCACGCGGGCTGTTACCTCAAAAGGGATCGAGAGAAACCAGCTCACAATACGGACGCCAAGAGGCTGGGAAAGTCAAACCACATCTTACTGTGAGTATTGAGTTTAGGAACCTATGTTAGGATCAAAAACGGTGTAGCCATGCAATGCAACTGCATGACAAATCGACCGCAGATTCCCCATCTTGCCTGCGCCTTGGACAGCTCCAGGTTGAATTCTGCTGTGTTTTCTGGGCCAAGAAAACAACGAACGGCATGGAAACATGGGGTTTTGGGGGGGTGAATGCAACATTGGTGAATTGGTGCGTCTGATATCTGCCTGTATGTTCAATAAGTACTCGATATGCAAATCAAACTCAAAATCATTCCAAATCGTTCAAACACGATTTTCATGATTATGAAAAATTACTGTATGATTCACAATTCATGCACAAGAGTGGTACAATTACGTTTGCGCTTTGTTGCTATGTTTTTAACTCCCCCCGACCACTTGCAGCATTACAGCTTCATTCAGGTTCCCAAAAATCTAGGGTGCAGGCCATTCAACAAATCTGGCACTTCAAATTGCAAAAACTGGTCGTCTGCACCCACATGCTCCATCTGGTCTTCGCCTCATCGAAAAATGGTCTTTCTGAGAATGCCATTCAAAACGTGCGATTGAATGGCCCTGAAATGTGGCTTCCTCAAAACTTGTCTTGATTTTTCTAGTCATTTTGACTTCAAATGCCAGATCCATATCACAAATACGTCCAAAAGGCTGTATCTCGAGCATGAAATTTGTATTGATACTGAGCCTGGTGCTGTTGTTATCATCGGAGTCTTCCTGAACTGCCACCTGCACCAGCAAACTTCAGCAAGTTATTGCCAACAGCCAACCTCAGCAGCATACAGGATACAGCATGGCCTTGCGCGACTCTTGCACAGTTTCCTCCTAAGCATCCAGGTTGTCCAGTGTGAGTTGCTCTATGTTTCGGCTGCTTCAGGGCTTCATATTTGGCCTATGGGAAAACAGCTCCTGCACAAAGCGGAACTCATCTGGCCTCAATCAGCACAGAACCAACACGAAGTGTTCCCCTTTCAACCACATCACACTTCAACGAATTACTTGCCAAGGTATGCAGAAACGGGATTGGAGGCAACAATACATCTGGTTCAAGTGCAGGTCACCTCGCTTGGAAAAACCTGTTTCAGAGAGATTTCCTATATCTTTACAGGTGCCGCTTTATGGAGTATTGTCAGCTGACAGCACTTTCATAGCACAAATTCAGATTGCGGAAGTAAAGTCTTCATTCCAATTTTTAATCTCAGTAAAACTAGTTTGTAACAACAGTTGATAATTGTACATAAGTTTTATGGAGTTTAAGGCATCTTTGCGGAAAGTTCTTTGTAAGCCGATTCATCATCGCCCACCTCGGTTTCTGTTCTTCCTCTTCAGGTGGTGCTTCTTCCTCTTCACCCTCACCTGCTGGATTTCCCCGATAGCCGGATCAGTTTCCCACCAGGGCGTGCCCATCACCATCACCATCACCATCATCGTGTCTTCGTCATCGTCATCGTCATCGCCATCGTCTTCGTCTTCGTCTTCGTCATCGTCTTCGTTACCCTCGCTGAAACTAATATAGCAACTGAAAATGGATTGGTGGAATACTAGTTTCCTTTTGGCATGGCCTATGTAATACCTATTTTCAGGGGCTACGTCGGCTACGTTAGTTTCAGGGAGGGTATCTGCATTTCATCTTCATCTTCATCTTCATCTTCATCTTCATCTTCATCTTCATCTTCATCCTCATCCTCACCTTCACCCTCACCCTCACCCTCATCCTCATCCTCATCCTCATCCTCATCCTCATCCTCATCCTCATCCTCATCTTCATCTTCATCTTCATCTTCATCTTCATCTTCATCTTCATCTTCATCTTCATCCTCACCTTCACCCTCACCCTCACCCTCATCNATCTTCATCTTCATCTTCATCTTCATCTTCATCTTCATCTTCATCTTCATCTTCATCCTCACCTTCACCCTCACCCTCACCCTCATCCTCATCCTCATCCTCATCCTCATCCTCATCCTCATCCTCATCCTCATCTTCATCTTCATCTTCATCTTGACCTTCATCTTCATCTTCATCTTCATCTCCATCTTAAAAGCAAACAAAACCTCACACTCTGGGACACCCCTTAGGTCAGTGCTTGGGCTATCAAAAGGATCCTTCACATAAATCACCGCCTCAGCTAAATTGAAGTCTTGTGGATTCAAGTATTTAATGACTCAACAATACAAGGGCAAAGAATCCTGAGCACTCAGCAATATTCTTTTTCAGGATATCCGCGGACTCCTGAACAAAAGTATAGTTTTGGCACATGTTGGAAGATATGTGCTTGGAAGTAAGTAACCGAGGGCACCCCACAGGTGTCAACAAAAATCTATGATCCAAGCAAAAAAATCGTCATACGAACCAATGGCACGAAATGCGAAATGCAAATTTGATATGCCTCTTCTAGTTTCGATTCTTAGGTGGCCGGTGGGCACACCCAGATCTCTTAGGCGCACGTCATGATATAACTTTGACACAACATTCATCAAGTTTTTGGCCTCATCACCTCCTATCAACACTGATCAGCCACATGATCAAACCCCCATTGAATCGAATTTCCAGTCCTTGATTGCTTTCACAAACGCAGTGGTCGAATGTAAAACGGCCATGGCACCAATGGCCCATACTACATGCAGCACTCACCATCTTGAGCCTTGAATTCTGCCCCAGTGGTCCAGTTGAGGTGCCAAGATTGCACTGTCCTGTACGGCCTTCTGCACGAAAGGTGAACCAACTTGCAATAAACCCTGTGGAAGACCTTGAACACTATGAAAAAAATTACATAACTGTGTAGAAACTTTATGCGGCGGAAGGTTGGACGTAAAGCAAAGGCACAAAAGGAAAGCAGTGGTTGCCTTGCGGCGTTGTGTGGTTTGCTTGCAGCATGCTGATGTCATCCGCACCAGTACCATTGTTGCACATGGTGGTGGAACGGGATTCACTTCATTTCACTGCCAACCTCTTCACCCTGCATATTCAACTGGCAGTGCTATTTTAGAACCATTAAGAATTAAGAAGGAAAATACTTCACATTGCTGGACGAAACTAGGGATCAAGCCTTTCAACGGAGGTTTGCAGTCACAAAAACGTCAAGTCAACGGCGACACGGTTTGTTCCAGTCGTCAACTCTCTTGCCGGTGCTTAACCAGAAGAAACAGAAAAGCACCCAGAGTGCCAAGATTTATGTAGTCAGCAAAGGCGGCATTCAGGGTGCCCCAGCCTAGACATGGCATTGGCAACAAATATCTTTAAAAAATGAGCAAGAAACAATATCAGTACAACCACTATATGTCCGTGCAACACTCCGTTGCCACATCTGAATGCGCCCTGCTGGCTCTGACATGCGCCTGCGAAAAAGGGGTCTAGAGATCGGTTGGTTGGGTGTTTTGCCTCTCGGTCAGCATCCACCACCGCACGAAGCAGTTCTGCTTTTTGCACCGTTATGCAGGTTCTGCTAAATATTGCTGGTGGTTCTAAGATAGCAAGAATCTCAAACCTGTGCAGAATGAGCAGCCATCAAACGCTGGAATTGTCGCAAAAATGGTGGTGTGGAAGTGCTTTTGACCTTAACATCAATATCGATTATGGTCAAGAAAGCTGTCATGTTCTGATTGTGGACCTCAAGTGTTCCTGAGTCACAATCAAAGTTGACTCTGCCATCATCAGTTCCTACCTCGATTGCCATCTCACAACAGCTAGTTGACAAGACACCAATGAGAACCGCCTCTTTGACTTGCAGTGGCTTTGAAATTGCCAAGGCAGAGTCCACGAGGCATGCGATGACTGATTCTGGGCCATCCTTGGAGCACAGGGCCAACTCCAACTCTGAGCTTGTGGAGCACAACACCACAGAAGAGCCCTTCAAGTACTTGGAAAAACGTCCCAAAGCTGACAAGCCAACCGAAGCCTGTGCAAGTTGCCTCATCGCCAAAAAGAATGCCGCACGGGACCCCAGAGGCTGCACATTGGAAGTGCCAGTTGAAGGCGTCCAAGGGGCTGGCGTAGGCTTTGGAATTTGCAAAGCATCGTCTGCTTGGCCAGCAAATTGCAAGCTCGCTGTCGTGCCGACACCAAGGATGCCAGCTGAACCCTGCACCACAACCTGCGGTTCCGTCTTGGCGGTATCTTCTTTTGTTGTTTTGTTGTACTTCTGCAAGACGGCGGTATCAGAGAAGTCGGTGGAGTTGATACTGCAATCATGAAGAGCCAAGAAGCTGTTATCATTTGTTTCAACCACTGGACCAACCATGTTTTGCCCCTGGTTGATAGTAATCTGCAACATCGACACACAGCTTGCTTCTGCCATGGACAGGAGCGGCGGCTGTAAGGTTGTGTCTTCTTTGATGTGGAGACTGCAGAGGCGCAGTCTTGATCCAGCTTTCACTCGCAGCCCACGAGTCAGGAGCTCAACCTTTCGATCTTGGTTCACGATGCCATAGATGTCAACCTGACAATTGCTCATGGACATGGTCAAAGGGTAACTGCCGTTCAGCAAGACAAAGGTGGCTTTCTTCTTCTGAAAGTCTTTGTTTTCTGGAGTCGGCGCCGTTAGGGCAGCTGCTGCTGCATCTGCTTCGAGCCAGCTACAGAAACTTGTCTCGCTGGTACAAAAGATGACCCTTTTCCATCCTCCATCATCACCCAAGTCGGCAAAGGCCTTCTTGACAGATGATGGCAAAGTACCTGGTGCATCTTGTCCGCGTCCCATACCTTGATGCTGGCCATCCATCTTGTTGGCTCGCTTGAGTGCACAGGCAACACTGGCATGGTAGTGAGCCTCAACGTAGTGCTCATCGAGCCAATTGGCTTGATTCTGACAGAACTCAAATCCCAAGCTGGTAATGAGGGCCTTGGCAAAATCTAAATGCGCATCTGGATTCAAGCCATCATTTGGCAGTGCTTCACGCATCTGTTGCAAGACCTCTTTTGGCACAGCCTTGGAGTCGGGAGAATCCATGGCCGATTCCATCTTACAGCGTGCCAGAGCAGCCTGAATGCGTGCACAGTACCTGTCACACCGCTTACCATAGCCACAGTGGTCTGCAGAATCAATACATGGCTCTACCTTTCTCCAGGCTTTCGCAAGTACCTTGTTTGCTTCCTTGAATTGTTTCTCTTCAAGTAGCTGCTCGCCTGCTTCACAAAGATCAAGGCCCATCATGAGAGATTGGTATATTTCATCACCGCCTCCAAACATGGCTCTGAACAAGCACCCAAACACAACACGTCAGAAAATGGTCGGGCCCTACATGAACCAAAGCCACGGAAGCTGGTCAGTGAGCCATGTCTCCAAGAGCAAAGTGCGGCGTGTCTCCAGAGCAACTCCCTTAGGTCCATTAAAACTACGATGAGATCAAACCTATCAAACAAAGATGCCCATCCAACTATCCATGTCTACCCAGCGAAAGCCAAAGCCGTCAGGCGCCTCAACTGCCGGCTCCGGCACCGGCGCCGGCTCCGGTGTCGCGAGCCCCGGCGCAGGCTCTGGGGCAGGGTCTGGCGCAGGCGGGTCCTGGAGTTTTCTGGAGTTCAATGTCCACAGCGGACATCCTGATGGCTGCAAGGGAGAGCGGTGAATGCAAACGAATTCAAACAAGATTCCTGCCTTCGGATGACTTGAAACAATTGAGGTTGCAACGGCGGGTAGCAGAGAATCCAGGAATCGAGAAAGAGTTGTCGTTTCAGATAGTCAGACTTCAGCGGCGCGAACTCCGGACACGGAAATCATCAAATCTTCAGATGCCTTTACGCCAGCCCAACCAATGGAAGCTAATACAAAGGCTACAACATGGCATTGGCCGTCAAGTTGCCGATCAGCCTCCACCAAACGACTTTGCAGACTTGCTTGCAAACCTTTTCAGCGGGCATCCGAGCAATCCATTTCCACCACCTCAACTTACGGAAGCGGATTGGAGCTTACAGGAATTGAGGCACGCAATCAAGCGAATGAAAGCAAACAAAGCCTCGGATGAATGCGGTTTGGTCGCTGAGTTACTGCACTTTGTTCCTCATAACGTGTGGTCCACCGTTCTTTGCATCATGAACAGTATTCGGAGCAATGGTGAAATCCCATGCGCTTGGCGCAAGACGTTGTTCCAAATGTTACCAAAAACGAAAGAATCTAAAGTCACAACAGATTTTCGGCTCATCGCAAACATCCCCCTCATGTACAATTTTTTTGCAAATTTGATTTTTGGATGCATTGAAGCACGGTTGGAACACTGGCAGCCTGACGAAAAACATGGGTTCAGAAGCAATCGTAGGATTGACGAGCATCTCATGACTGCCAATATGGTGATTGACAAAACATTGCTAGGAAACACCCCTTTGTGGATTGTGAGCCTGGATTTATCAAAGGCTTTTGATCGTGTGGATTGGAGGCCATTGTGGGAGGCTTTAGGGCTCCATGGTTCCATGGTGTTTCTCCTCAGTTCCGTGTTACAGTTGGCCATGGGGCGTTGGCGCAGTCAAGTTGAACATTTGGGTCTCGATTTGGGAGACAGGACGTTACATTTATTGGATCTAGGTTTTGCTGACGGTAAATTGTTATTTGGAGAATCTGCGCAGGCGGTCGGCAGCATGCTTGACGCTTTGGTGGCCTGTTTGGAAAGAGTCGGTTTGAAACTCAACGCATCAAAAACAAAAGATTTAAAGGAGATGGAAATTGAAACAAAGGCATGACATAAACAGAAATCGAGATGTGTAGAATCTCAAATGTGCATTGATGGTGATGTGAAACTTGTTCGTCAGCCCGGCTCTCACATCTCGACCTCGTCCGCCTCGATGATCTGTGTGGCACTGTTCGCTGCAGTTCGATGTGCAAGAGGTCGTTTTAAGACCAACCGGTTGTGTTGAAGTTGGATCTCGCCATCATTTCCTGCGGCGATTCCAATCTTCATGTCTAGGTTCATCGTCCCTTGGAATGTTTCAAGTAAAGTCTCGGCCAATGATTGAAGGGCACGGCCCTGAGGTTGGAGTAACTGGAAGGTTGGTGCAGGTCTGGCTTGACTCATCAAGTTGATTGCTGTAAGCAGGAATGCCTGCAACGGGGCGCCGGCCTGTGATGTGGCGAATCGCTCTTGTGCATCTGTGCGAGCCAACAGGAGATGTTGATGCCACCAGAATTTGAGTGGGAGGCATCTGCTGTAGAGGTCTCGGAGGCCATAGGAACGATCTGTAGACGATCAAAGTAGTAGTGGCCTGGAGTATGTGGGTTCATGTTTCCTTGGATCAAGGTGCCCCATGTAGCCTGATGGACAGGGTATGTTTGGCGTAAAGTCGCCGTGAACTCCTGTAGTATTTGGCTGTTCAACTGAAATGCATTGTCTTCACGTAAGAGTGTAGGGGCCCCGCTGACATGGGTAGGCGGCAATTGGCTGGTGAACTGGATGGGTGGCCTTGCGAACCAAATCTCCGCCAGTGTGTCTGGTACTCGTGGTGGTGCTGGGGTATTCTGAAAGTCGGTGGTGACACTCCACGATTGTTTCATCAATCTGGAGGTTGTCCAAAGGTGGTCATCCACTGGTGCGACTGTCGATGGCCACCTGGATTGGGGAGACATATGTCGCTTGACATCGCGGTGGATTGATGGCGGGTGTGATTGGTGGTTGTTTGGTGGTTCCGTAGCCATTTTGGCTCAAGTGTTCAGCTCGCTCGCGTCGATTCGTTGTGGGTCCCGGGCGTCATGCCGATAGCAAGGGAACACATGGAAGCATTGAAAAATGGGAGCGCTCAAATTCAATTTGCCCAAAAGAATCCAAAGAAACCAGGTGCAAAGGCATGGGACCGACATGAAGCATACAAGGGCACAACAACCATTGCCCAAGCCACTGAGAACAAGGCTGGCTGGCAAGACCTCACAGCCGATTCTGAAAAAGGGTTCTTGAAGATCATGCCGGAGATGGATGTGGATACAGTACAAGGCTCCACCAAAAGGCCAGTCCCGGAAGGAACGCCAGACTGTGAAGCTCAATCCCGGACGAAAGCCCAACTTTCAGACTTGATGCCACGTATTTTGCCAACAAAAGTCCAAGATCCTATTTCCAAAGTAGAGATGTCAGCAGCGACGATTGCAACATTGAGGGCCGTCATGCGTGAAGAAATCAGCATTGGCATGTCTGCGTTGGAGAGCCGCTTGACCAACAAGATGGACGAGCAATTCATCCAAATGAATCAAAATTTGGAACAGGAGACGTCTGCAAGAACTATGTTGGAGGAAAGGGTGGTGCAACTAGAATCCAAACAGGTAACCAAAGAGAATACAAACGATGTGACCGAAGCAGTTGACAAATCCATCGCGGTGATTGGTGGTCTCGGAGAAACAACTGTTGAAGAAGCCGAGAAGCTTGCACATGATTTGTTGAAACACGTGCACGGATCTCATAAGGTGTCGATGGTTGACGGCAATTCAATTGTGGGCCTTGCTCAGGTTGATACTCCTGCAAATGCTATGAAGATTGTCCAATTACAGGAAAAGCACCCGCAAGCAGAAACAAACAAATTGTGGGTGGCAGAACACCGTAGCCGCATGGAGAGGAACCAAGGCAAAATTGCGAGCAAATTGAAAGAGTTTCTGATCGAGCTGGCAAACATTTCGCCCAAAAATGCCATTGTCAACTACAAGCTGTTCAAGGTCGTTGTCCGTGACAACGGAAAGCTGATGCCCTTGCATATCGATTGGAATGATGCCAGCGATGTGCCGGCAATGGTGCAAGAAGCAATGCAAGATTTCATTTCTGACATGGAGTAGGGATTCTACATTGCAGGTCCTTGTGATAGCAGAAAATGCAGAAAAAATGCAACAGCGAATGGTGGTTACAGACCGCCCCCCATTGCAGCGAATGATGCTGATCACGAAAAACATTGTGCGCATGTCGTTGTAAAGAATTTGCAAAGTATTCAGAGTGAATCACCTTGGGGGGATTTTATTGCTGAGTTGAACACATGTCATTTTGACGTATTGCTCATTTGTCAAACGTTGCGTGGGGAAAGGGATGAAAGTTTCATCACGGAAAAAGGTCAGCACATCTATCTTAGCGGTGGTGCCACTCATCAGGGCGTTGGAATTTGCATATCTGCTGATTTTGCTTCACCAATTTTCTCATGTTTCCCTTCATGCTTATTCCAAAGGGATTTGCACCTTACATTTTTCCATGGCGTCCAAGCGGTTCAGAGTTTTCAGTTTTTACTTTCCTACGGCTTAGGATGCGGATGGTGCGGTGGAACAAATGCATGATGTGTTGAACCTGCTCGTGAATGCTTGTGCTGAGGCTGGGGACACACCGATCGTGGGCGGAGATTTCAATGCTTGCATTGGGCAGATAGATTTTGATGACCTAACATTCTTGCAGCACGTTGGACCGATTGGCATGGGACAAAGAATTGCAAGAGGCACAATGTTGATACGTTAGAGTTTACACAACAAATTCTACATTTTCAACAGGGATAACTCGTTACAACAAGCTGAAAGCATTTTTTTTTGGCAATGCCCAAATTTTTGACTTTCCAAACCCAACGGTTATGACCAATCGATGATGGAGAAATGAATTCGTGAAATTTTGTACAATGTAGCAGAATTTGTTTTACAAATTGTTTTCCATTTCCAATATTTCGTACCGGTTCGCGCCCAGGGCTGCCCTTCCCGCGTGCGAACCTGTTAGCAGAGGAGGCGGAATGTGTGATGGCTCATCAGGAGTTGATGGCGCAGGCAATGGCATTGGGAGGCCTTTGGCTCGACCCATGGCGGGTTGTATCCGCTGTTGGTCGCGGCTGGTGTGGTGATCACGGCTCTTGGGTGGTCCAGCTGATCGCTTTGGAGCTGGGACTCGCATCGTGAGTGGCCGTCGTGGGGATGTCATCCAGGACTCGTGTGTTCTATTCTTGGTGTATTGGCTCGCCGCCGAGGTTGTTCGTTGATGTTGGCTCTGCAGCCTGTCGCTGTCGCAATCATCTCGCCATAAGCGGGAGGTTAATGGATCGCCGGGATCTGTTTGCCGTGCCGTTGGTCACAGTGATTTTTGTTGGTCACGGTGATGAAGTCTGCCTCCAAGCCGGAATACCGTCATGATGTTGTTGGTTACCAACCATTTCAAGGCCACGAGCTCGGCTTGTAGCCATGTTGGAGCGTAGCAACTGGGGTCAATGCATGTCAAGGATCCTGCAGAATGGCGCATGCCAAGTGATCGCTGCTGTGTGTGACAAATAAGTCCACATCCACGTAGGTTCATGTCCTGCCAATATTTGTGGGGACTTAAGATGAAACCCTTTGAGCACGGATCACCAGACTTCCATGCAAAGCAGGAACGGTTCCGCATCAGGTCGGTGCATTTGGCGGCCGGTGGTGCGTGTTGTTTGAGGCACATGTCATGTTCAAGAAGGGCCCGGAGGTGGATCACCACTGCAAGCAACACGTTATCCCAGTTCAGATCGTTGATGTGAGTTTCGTGAATCTGGGCCAAGGAGCAAAATTCATCGAAATGTGTTTCATTCAGAGCCGGTATGAATGAGGGCAGGGGTTAACACGGAGCTACCAAAATGGCAACATGTTTATGTGTTTCGACTTTTAAATGTGTGAAAAGTTGTGAACAAGGCCAAGGTCAACATTGCATGCCACATTGGGCAGCCTGTTTCAGGCACAGGGGTAGACGTTTCATCGTTACTACGCACAATCATTTGCTGCCCAAAACGTAACGACCTTCAACATTGACTACCCTTGAAGGTTAAAGCTTTGGAGCATACAAAATCGCATATACAAATAGCTTGGCTGCCCCTTATCAACGGTCGACATGGGCCATCGACAACTAGATCTCGGGCATCTCGGGCATTTTAGGCCAACAGATGGATACTATGTAACAAAAATGTGTCGATAGCTCGACGGCTGAATTTTTTCGATGCAATGGTTACTTCACTGGTGTGTTTCGCACCTGGTCACCGGAAACTGTATGTAGGTGAGCTACGAAAACTGGATGTACACTGCCGAAAATTGTTACGGCGCATGGTTGGACCAGGTCTGAGGTGTGACGTTCGCACGCCGAAAAAGGCAGACCTGTTTAAAGCGCGAAACTGTACGAAATGTTCGAAATTTTGAATAATCTGTGAAACAAACTCGGTGCATGGTTGGACCACCAGCAGATAACAAGTGGAATGGACCTTGGCACGAATTTTTGCGTGAGTGGCACAACCGCAAACACCACCTATTGAATGTAATGGATTCAAATTATGGTCACATAGATCCTTGGCAGAATACCAAAAATTTGCAAAACTACGTCGCTTTGTTGCCGGAGAACATGTGGATCAAACGTGTGTTGGTTTGGCACCCACAACAGGGAAGACTATGACGAGCATTTATGATTGTTTTTCAACATTGCAACATTTTGTCTGGTGGCAACATCCTGGAAATCGGATGTGGGCTGCTCTGGCCACCGGTCCTGTACAGGACATGGGGGCACAAATGTACTTGCTGTAAATGGTTGCCAGGAACATTAATTTGGAACGGTACAAGAACTCTTTCAAACCTTTGCCCCAATGATGCATCGTTCGCCACATGCCAAGGCACTCGATCAGGGAGGATGTTGTGATCAAGGTACTCGACCGCAATCGAGGACAAAAATGGTTAGGATGCATGTTGACGACTGTTGGGAGTATGAGGCAGGGTGTTGATCTTCTTGACCACATAGAACAGGGACAAAATGTTTCCGCAGCAACCGTTGGATATTGCAAAATCGGAACACTTCGGTGCTTTCGAGGCTGAAATACTTTGACAGTGTTGTGTCTTCAGTGGTGTGTTTCGCCAATGGCCACCGCACCATATACAAAGATCACCTTTTGAGACTTGATGTTTCATTTCGGAAACTATGCCGTGCCATCGTGGCACCACCTTCAGATACAGATTGGTCATTGGAATGAGCGATATTCTTCACAAATGGAATATTCGGGTTCAAGATTTCGCATCTGCAGCTGCGATCAAACCCCGGTCAGGAATCGTATGTAAGCAGCATTGGGACCTGTTTTGCTATGTGGCACACTTGCCGGAACTTCGCTGGGTACGTAGAATGTTGGCTTGGAATCCAGCCGTCAGAACTCGGCAAGTAGGTCGGCCCAAGCACACGTGGGATCAAAGGGTCACAGCTTTTTGCCGCTACAAACGTTTGGGAGCTTGGCTGGACTGCGCACAAGACGAAAAAGCATGGTTGGCACTTTCGGATTCCTTCTATAACTTCTGCATGGCCTAAAGTGCAACGATTTGTAAATACCGATTTGTAAATGTAGTTTTTTTTTGGTTCACCGCCTGCGCCCAAAACGGGCCCGCCACACGGTGACCAGGCATTGACATTGACATTGACATGCCACCACTGCTTGTAACGGAGGAATTGCGTCGTAAAAACGTCAGGTGTTTTCCCTGCGGTTGGTGGACGGCCCGACTTCCTTTTGCACGGTTGGAGGTTAAAAGTTTACCCTCCAGCCATCCCAAATAGCCTGGATACCGACTTGGCTGGCCACGCCTCCAAGGAGCAAGCGATGCAATTTGAAATCTGGAACCGAGATCGTAAAATCCATTTTCCCACAGGAAACACATTGTACTGCTTTATGGTTCATGTGCAACATGATGTCGCGCCAGCTTTAACAATCGCGCCAGCTGTAGTCCCAGGCTGTTTTGTTCGGTGTTGGAACCAGCTCTTGGTAGGAGAAGGATGCATGTGAGAACGGAAGGGATCGACATAGCGGATGGTGGCCGACCTTTGCTTGATTTGAGGTTTGCAAACGACTTCTTGATGTTTGCTACATTATTGTAACAGGCAGCATGCTTGTTTGATGAACTTGCGGTTGCATTGGCAGACGTCACCTTGATTTTGAACGAAAACACAACGAAGGTGCTAACGACACAAACCGAACCACCAAAAACCACTACGACTCCCAGAGGCGTAAGCGTGGAGGGGGTACAGTACCACAAATGACTCGAATGCATTTTATTTGGGAACAACAGAAAGGTCACAGCCCTGATCTTGAATATCATTTACAAGCTGCATCGAGAGCGTTCTTTGCAAACAGAAACATTCTTTGCAACAAGGCCATGTCCTTGAGAAAACGCTTGCATTTCCTTGAAAAAATTCTCACTCCTGTTACATGTTTCGCCGCTGGCCACAAAATATTTAAAAAACCGATCTGGACACTATGGCTGTTCATGTTCGCCGGTTGCTTCCATCTGCCCTTGGCTCCATGGCACAAAATTTTACATGACCGGAATGCTCGGGTAGCAAAATATGTTCGGGGGGCTGGCGTTTTGACGTGGTCGCACCGGAGCTTACAACAATACTGGCATTTGTGTTCGTGCATTGCTGGTTTACCTGACGCTCGATGGGTATCAAGAATTTTGGATTGGAGACGCAGGAATGTTGGAAAACATGGAGCACCATTCCGGATGTGGCATTCCGCCGCGGAAACCTTCTGCCGTTGGAAAGGTATATATAGGCTATTGTTTTCATCGCAGTGTTACAGAGATGTGTCTGTTCAGGAATATGTACCATACAAGCATTGTCCAAATCCAACCTTGTCACTTGGCACTGTTGCATCTCCGATGGTGGTTGCTGGCCAGGAAGGATCAAACCGCTCGAAAACCTTGCAAGCAGATTTTTGCACAATGATGGTGGCCTTGTTCCTGCGAGTTTCCCATTGGAGTTGTGAAAGCGGCATCTCACCAACGAAGCAATATAAAGAACGCGGCAAGCAAAACAAAACCTTAGGCAGAAAAGTTTCGGACACAATAGATGCAAACCACAATGATTTGCTTTAGAAGGGTTGAAACCCGCATGTTCCAACCATGCAGAATAGTTCGTGCCATGGCCGCGACCAATCCATACCAGATGGGGTGACCAACAATACGACTTCGCCATGTTTCATGGAATTTGTTTGCACAATGTCGTGCCACTGCACTTGATACAACTCATCTCCAATGACCATCGTTCGATCTAGTCCATTCCATACGTCCAAGGCCAGGGGTTAGCCGGAAGCCCGGTCGTGTGGGTGTGATACCAACTTGGCGTGGCGAAAAGGTGAAGTTCCGGTATGGCCGGGCAACAGAGCAGTCGCTTGCGTTGCTCTCGAGTGTCCTGATTCGGGCGTTTGCGGTGGTCCGTTTGGCGGATTGTGGTATCTGGATTTGTCTGTGGTTCGGCCAGGTGGCTATGGGAATTTGTCTAGGAAAGCTTCCGCCAGGGCACAGAGGATACTAGCGTTTAGGATGCGCACGGAGTTCGCCTGTTAGGAAGTACGGCGGATCTTTCCACGCCCATCACTATGGTCAAGCGGCATGGGCCCTCTTTGGAAAGAAGGGCTGTCACAATGCGTACCATTGGGTTAAGTTACAGTAATTCCTTTTGCCAAGTGGTCTCATGTTGGAGTGTTTGTGTTTGTTCGACTGAGGTGCATTCCCAACGAGGCCCAATACGATGAGGTGGCCTGCGGCTGATGGTCAGGTCAGGTGGCGAGCCCGTCTTTGGAGCGCAATACTTACATACGACAAAAGTCGACAAACAAATTGAAATGTGAGTTCCATACCACCTCGTGCGAAGCAGCTTCCCTCCATGATCGATTTGCAAAGCGTTGGTGTTACGCTTTGATATCTTGTGTACATATTCATGACTTGAGAATACTTTGGGCTTTCCCCCTTGCCAGAAATAGGAACCACCAGGATTATTACATGCTTAGTAGAGGAGTCCTATAAATTTAAACCTTCATTTCCTACAATTACTCAGAAGGGGGACAACCCAAAGTATACTGTTTCTTCTTGCATCCGCGCGGTAGGGCTGCCAAATTTGCACACAGGCAGACCCCATCTTCGACGCATACAACCACTCAGCAAAAAATGAGCTGCGTATGCTTGACCGGCAATGGTCGTAGAGGCTGCACCACAGCTTTGTTGTGTATTTGTCCGCTGTTGATCCACCTCCTGTATGTTACAAGTACGTTTCAACCTTACGTGATGGGATCCAGGCTTACTGCATCCTTCAATTCCAAAAAGTCTCAGTCGGTATCTGCTCCCGAACGCAAAAACGCACCTGCACGGACGCAACTACAGTGTTTACAGTTTACACAACATCGTGATACTTGGAACTTTTGTTCGCTGCAAACAAAATCTATTCGGGACCACATGTTTCTTCATTCTACCCGGGTGGAATGCGGTTGTTCCCGATTGTTGACGTCGCTGCGCCACATGGTTTCACTCATTGTTCCTAATGTCGTTCTGATCTTCAGGTGGGTCTACGACCCTGAACAGCTCTCGCTTTTAGCATGTTCCCATGTCTATGTCTTTCTGCTCTCGCAAATCCACATTGGGGAAAGCGAAAGTCTGTTCGATTGGCTTGACACAACGCCACCGGAACCAGTCTGTGCAATGCAAATGTAGCATGAATCATGAATAGAACGGATTGGTTCACAGAAATCATTGATGTTTTTGTTTTTCAAGATCCAATCGGCGGATTCAGTGTTTTCTTTCCATGGGATATATCCAACCAGCGCCGTAAGATAGCGTGCAAGGTCCCGCACAAACGTGCGGGTGTGCAACTTGTTTTGCCGCCCACAAAGTCGTGGAAAATGCTAGAGACCTGCTTCACTCACATCTCAAGAGCCCGCCCCATTTGAACTCCACATGTTGAGCCCGCTCCTGTGTTTCATCGAAAAAGAGTCATCCCTGCATGCGGTATCACATTCCTAATGACAACCTACCGCTGCTCAGGAGCAGTGGAACCCTCAAAAGATCCATAAGTGCTCTGGTTTTCGCTTGTTGTTCGGTAAAAATGTCTACATGCACTTGGTTTACACACAGATCTTTCACCAAAGTCCTGGGTTGTATTTGTATTGACTAACATGGCCACCTCGACATTCAGGATGGGTACTTCCATTGTGAATTACAATGCCTCTTTGATGACACAAGGAACCAGGAGTTGAAAAAGGTGGCGTTCTGAACTATGGGATGTCAGGATGTCGTGTTTGCGATTCGGAACGTTGGAAGGCGAAAGAGCTCGCAACATGTGCATCGCAGCAAGGCTCAAGGCCCCGATGAATGCGGGAAACGAATGCACCACGGAAGTACAAATCACTTAACGGTCTGCAAAAAAATGGTGGCAAAGGTTGCATCTTTTCGCCCATCAAATGCACAGCTGTTTTTAAGTCTCAAATGTAGACGCTTTTCGAATTTCGTTTGTCGCCAGCAACGGGATCCGTCTATATATGGAAAGTTCACGTACTTTCTCAACAAATGTCGAGCTACTGAAGTCCGATGTCACAAGCCCTGACCCCCCGAACACACAAGCCCCGCCCGGAAAAAAATTGGCTCGCAGAGAAAGCTCCCCAATTCAAAGATAACTGATCAGTTTTTGGTTTTTCAGCATCAAGTTTACAAGTTGTCTCTTTTGGGAGGGCATTGTCAGATTTCCTGCTGTTGTTCCGGAGTGTTGTTTTTTGTATGCATGACTTGTTGCTGCCCTTGCTCAAACCATTGAACACCCCGCCGAGGGCATTACCTACTTATTCGTCGTAAAATCACCGGGTGCCAAAATACAATTGATCTAACCAAAACTACTATAGCGGCATATTTTACTTACACAAACGTATCACCAGCTGAACAGCTGCACCCATCCCAAAAAACCCTCATTTTGTTCCAAACCCTATATGAAATTAACATGTTTTCCTGAATCGGTATGCTGCCGCAATCAGACAGGTGTACTTCGGGAAGTCATTTACCTTGAATTGCTGCCGGGTGTTTTTTTTTGGTGTCTTGATGTTGTTGAATCAACCATGTCCTACAAAGGCATCGTACCACCTTTTAAAGAGGTTTTGAAACACGACCATTCAGCTTCCGGAAACACTGCGTGGTTGTTGATCGCACGGCCAGTTTGTCGTTCAGAGCGGTACGAATACACATTAAATTCTGTGGCTAACCCCTCTGTGAAAAAGTGGTTTTTTTGTCTCACAACCCCACATGATAAAAACATTCAATCCATGACCGGCAAGTTGCTTTGTGATTTACATGGCCGCATGAAACTGCGATGGTTGTCTTTGCTGATGTTCGAAACACCTTCCAACTTAAACAGAATTACACAAGAATTGTTCGGCTGTGGCAATTGAAACAGTAACATCCGAAAGGCGGTCACAGGGGAAGGAAGAAAAAACAACTGAGAACCAAGAATTGAGAAGGAAATCACAAGAAGGAAGTCAAAAAAACGATGTAGAAAGAAGGAAATGAGAAGAAGAAGAAGAAGAAGAAAGAAATTGAATAGGACCAGAAACAAAAATTCACTAGCGTATGTGGTATCCCTGACAGCAAGGATGTTTGCATTTGTAAAAGAGACATTAATTACCACCTTTTTTTGGCCAAACATTGTGGCAAAGTACAAGTTTTCGTGCAAACTACAAAAGTATACTTGCAAAGTACAAAAATATATGTTCAAAGCACAAAAGCATACGTTCAATTTACAAAAGCATATTTTCGAAGTACGAAATTTTATTTTCAAAGTACAAAGGTACACTTTCAAAGTACAAAAGCATACTTTCAATTTACAAAAGCATATTTTCAAAGTACAAAATTATTTTTTCAAAGTAAAAAACGTACGTGTTCAAAATACAAAAAATATATATTTTTTCAAAGTGCAAAATTATATTTTCAAATATATATTTCCCCACCTGTCAGGTGATGGTTGTTAGATTTTATGTGAGTCACTTCTCCTCCTCCTCCTCCTCCTT
>DF241143.1:0-13724 GCA_000507305.1 Breviolum minutum Mf 1.05b.01
AACAACAACAACAACAACAACAACAACAACAACAACAACAACAACAACAACAACAAACAACAAACAACAACAACAACAACAAACAACAACAACAACAACAAACAACAAACAACAAACAACAAACAACAAACAACAAACAACAAACAACAAACAACAAACAACAAACAACAAACAACAAACAACAACAGACAACAAGACAACAAGACAACAAGCAACAACAACAACAACAACAAACAACAAACAACAAACAACAAACAACAAACAACAAACAACAAACAACAAACAACAAACAACAACAACAATCAAGAAAAAACAATCAAAATTGCGTTGCCATGGTGCCCCCCAAAAAAAGTTGGGAGTAAGTAGACGGGGTATTTCAATTGGCACCAAATATTAGTATCCACTTGCGGCCAAGTATCATTTAGTACGGCAAAGTAAGTGAATGACACGAAGAAAACCTCAGCATACATGCAACATCCCACTCGAAAAATGTTGCCCATGTGCTTTCAATTTGAGCAATGGTTGAGTCCAAATCAAGTCGGCACATGCCAAGATAGCTTTATTCTGATGGCAAGTCATGACTGCATGCACAAATGCGTACAATGTTCGGAAGGTATCCTTATGTCTAAGCTTCCAGAATAGCCACAGCCGTAAAAATTGGATTGTCTCACAACCTGATGAACTCAATAAGAAACGAGCTGTTGGCGATCTACAATCTAGTCAATCTACATCCATCATCAATCTACGACAACACCATGAGGTGTTTGCGCCGCACGTCCAGCCATAAACTTGCCACACTAATTTCATCATGAATCACCAGTGCCCTATTCATCCTTTCAGCTTGAAAGCCTGCACTTCCGCCAAGTGAAATGTTGAGGACAGGGCAGAAGTTTCACCCAATTTCATTTACCGAGCTACCCAAAATGGAGGTACGCTCTATCAGCAAAACCCATGGAATTTCCAACTGGTACATAATCACACAAAACGCCACTGAATCAGTACCTTTTTGGGTGGTATGTTGTCATTTGGGCCGACACACCCCCATGGTGGAATTCAGATGATGTAGGTTTATGCAAGGGAATCTCCTTTCAAACAACAAGGCCGTTTAAAAACTCAGAACAAACCTCCTTGTGATCCTTTCAAATTTAGTTACATTAAGGCATGTCCCCTTCCCAACTGCAGTTAAGGACCTACCCGTTGATGGTTTGGGATTCTACGGCTGCCCCTAAGTAACAATCCCTTTCATAATTGGATCCCCAAAATCCAAACCACCAATTAACGATTAGCTGATCGTTAAAAACAAATCTGAGAAATAAACAAGCACCAAGCAACAAAAACGATAGCCCATGCAGGTGACAAACTCCTGGGATTTGTTGGGCACAAAAAAAAAAATGTGGCGCAGAAAATGCCCCGGAAAATTCATGTGAAATGAAGAAACGCACAAAAACCCTATGGCTGGTTCAATCAACCCTTGCAGGTTTCACTAAGAAACCAAACAAAAAAATGCCTTTGGGGAAATAGTCTTCCAAGCCTTTTTCTCAGGGGCAAGGGATGCAAACTTAGTTTTAGGGAAGGCATCTTGATATATGATACAGATGAAATTATATACATACTTTACAATTGTATACACCCCATTGAGCCCAATTTGTAAAAGTTTGGGCATATTTATGGCCACGAATCCCCATGTTGCAAGAAATGTCGCCTGCAGGCCCGAGAATTAACCTGTACAAGGAGATTTTTAATTTTTGGATATCATCATGGCTTCAGGATGCTTCATTTCTGAAAAATTTCAGGAGGCTACTACATACATACTCTTCCTCCTTAAAAAAAAAAACATCCTAATCATGGTTCAGTGGAAAATGGTGCCCTGGAAGATGAGTTTAGATGTTTCGTCTCCAAAATGCTCATTTTCCACTTCCACGGTTCCACCGTGTTTTTCAACGTCCATCCCTTCAGCTCCTCAAGGGGAAGATGACATTCTCCCAACTAACACCTCCTGAGATACCTGGGGAAAAAACAGGGGGAAAAACGAAGAAACCTACTTTCCTCACTGTGCAAAGGGTCCGTCAATCTGAGGTGAAACGGCGGGTGAAGATCAGATTCATGAAGGTCGGGTCAGGATTGCAGTGGTTTCAATGCGAAAATCATCTTCATCCAATATTTTTTTGGAAATATTCTACCTGTTCACTTCTCCCTGTCCCTAAATATGGTTAATATCATGAAATAAAATGTTACAAGTGGATATTGTATTACCCCCCGGAAGTTTAGCATAGCCCCTGAAAATATACCCTTCCAAAAGGAAACTAGTCTTCCAACCATCATTTTTCAGGGGCTATGTTAAACTTCAGGGGTGTAATACTTGAAAACCACATCAAAAAAATGCAAAATAATAACATCATGATTTTCCCCTGATCTCTCAGCATGGCCAAATTAAATGAATTGTCAAATTTATCAACTTCTCGCCAGTTGGGCTGTTTGAAGTTTTGTTGGCTGAGCTTCCTTAGGAGGTTCCTTCAAAAAAAAGGAAACAAGCTCAACACCTGACACCTGGGTGATTCGAGCCAGGCTCCCAACGAGACCCAAACAGCTCTCACATGGTTAGACCTGGATCTGTAACCACTTCTCTTCTTTCTGACAGCTGTGACTTTTCAATTGTGTAAATGGAATGTAATTAATGGACAATCAATGGAAAATCGCATGACATCCTGATGTCTTTCTACCGATTCTACCTCGAAAAATTTCGCACAAAAAAAATGTACTTAAAGGTCGAATTTGTTGACGATGCGAATCACATCGGGGCAATTTCCTCTGGCTGAAGCCGACCATGTGTAATAGTTCTGTAGACAAGAAACTCCGTAGGTTGAAGGCAATCCAAAAAAAAAATCAAGACCAACAACACAATTGTCGTATATCGAAGTGCTGAGATAGGAACAAACCATATCGAAAGACAAAACAAAAAAAAACCTCTTCCGAGCCATTCTTGAGGAAGATGCAAAAATTCTTGAGAAGGAAGTTCCCCCCCCCACACACGAACAAAAAATACATATACAGGGGAAAACCCTTGGGTTGTTCGGATTCAAACCCCCAAAAAAACCATAGCACCTATGTCCAGCAGCCGTCTTTTGGCCGAGCGGCACATGAAAAGACTCAGCATGGCTTCTGGCAATGAATTGAAGTAACGCTCGGCCTGACTAGGCGATCAATAAATGAAACAACTTCAATTTGTGTACATCCCTGAAAATTTACATGGAACCCCTTTACACCCTGGAAGATTAACATGGAACCTGAAAATGATGGTTTGGAAGATGATTTTCCTTTTCAATCAGGTGATGTCCCAAAACAATGGACTATTTTAGTAGGGAATACATCTTCCAACCAGTGATTTTCAGGTTCCATGTTACTTTTCCAGGGTGTACATCCTTACACAATCTTACACATCTCAATCAAAATCATCGAAATCGATCCCTGGTTAACCTGGCATCTTGGACCAACAAAATAGGCCAGTGCAGTGAAGTTGAGAGAAAAAAATGATCATTTGTTCAACCAACCTGGCATCATCCTGGATTTTGGTCTGACACATCACTGAGGAAAATCTCCTTATGGGAATTAACCTTGGAACACTTGGTGGAAAATTCTTGGAGGATCATCCCACTTAGTAAGTACTTAGGAACCCCCACAGCCATGGAGTTTGGCCATTTGAAAGGGGGTCCCACAACCCCAGGTCTTGGGAACCTGGTGTTGTGGGACCGCTTCCAAATGGCCTACCCTCTGGTAAACAAACATAGCTGGCTGGAAAATGGACCCGGATTGAAGATGCATTTCCTATTGAAAATGGTGATATTCCAGCCAGCTATGTTAGTTGACCAGATAGTAAATGACTTATAAATGGTGGTGATCCTAACCAATTACGAGGTCCCCTCCAGGTCTGTGAAGATAAATGGCTTCCCCATCACCAACCCCGTTGGGGGAACCTCCGGAAGCTGTTCCGCCAACGGATCATGGAGTCGATCGCTCACGGCCTGCGTTTTAGGGGGAGGTGTTTTGTCTCCAAAACCATTGGCCGCACAAAAAGGGATGGCTTGTAACAGAAATCCAGAATAATTGCAGCAATCTCTGGCATTTTGAAGTAATGAGAAGAAAAAGGACCCTTTATGACTAACAGCCTTTTTCAGAGTGATGAAGTTGCTAAATTTTGGACTATCAAAAAACATCATCCTCATGCTCACGAGCGCATTGTCATTCTGGTGGGACAATCCCAAAGATATACCCAAAGAACATCCAAACACATTTCCAACCAACCTAGTTGGTGGTTTCAACCCCTTTGAAAAATATCAGTCAAAATGGGAATCTTCCCCAAACAGGTCCCGAACACAAAAGATATATATTTGAAACCACCACCTAGTCATTGGTCTCCCTTAGCAATGCCTTATTTTCCGTTTGTTTCCAACAACAAAACACATTTAAAACCAACCATTGCTGTCTTTCTTCGTAACAAAATCCCGATTTTTCGTGTTAAGGCTGTGGGGATCCAAATTCCAAACAAAAATTCCTAGCTGCTGTGGGATTGCAAAAACCATGCTGCCAAACTAAAGCCAACCTATCGTAAAACAATGTTAAAAGTATAGTCTGCAATAGAAAAAATCAATATCTATTGTGCAATATACATATGAAATTGAAAATATATATATATATATGTATATATATATATGTAAAAAACATCTAAAGTGTGATAAACAATTGTTCAATTACTGTAGTCTTCTGGTGGCACCAAATTTCCATCCCAAAAACACATGTCTTTGGGTTTTTTTTCAGATGATTTGATGGTTCAGAAATCCAGCTCACCGGGCAAGCTTGGTAGTTTATCCATGTCTATCTCACGATGTATGTTGGGGTTATGAACATCGACGATATTTCGAGCGACCTTACAAAAAAGAAACTTAACAAGGCATTCCGTGGAAAGTCACTACTTGAGTTTTAGAACTTTTTGCTGTCATGGTGCGCACTTTTTTGGCAAAAAAAACCGTTCTCTTTCTCCCAGAATCATGGAAGTGGAAAATGAGCATTTTGGAGACTAAACTCATCATCCAGGGCCTTGTTTTCCATGATTGTGGGAGCAAGGGGGTAGCGCACACTAGTATTTCCAACATTTTTTGAGGCCTTGAGGCAACAAAGAATCGACCCATTGGACTGTGGACTGGCCAACCTCTTGGGGTTGCTTTCCGTCATCATCATCATCATCATCATCATCATCATCATCATCATCATCATCATCATCATCATCATCATCATCATCATCATCATCATCATCATCATCATCATCATCTCTATTCAATGTATATATCAAATTCTAATTGCTACACCACATATCTTAGAATCACATCTTCCTGGTCATACCTTGAAAAAAAGGAGCCACTTCTTTTCCCTTGCCGTTCTGAAGCCGGTTGGCCTGTGTAAAAAGAATGGCGAAAAAATAGATAATCAGCGCCAATAAAACCAGTGCCCAAATCAAAGACTTCCTGAGCGCCACAGGCTTCGCAGCCGCTCAGGGTCGAAAGTCTCCCAAATTCCACCAGTTTTATGCAAGGAACTTGTGAGGAGAGACCTCTTTTCGAATGCAACGGGTTGACTCATTCTCATAACAGTACAAGGCATATATGTATATATGAATAATGTTATCAATTAAACATTCAAATGTATGGTATCATGATAGTATTATGCTGCGGACTCATGAAGTATGCGTCGTTCGTTCGTCGCTTCCAAGTTTATCCGAAACCATGCGGCGTTTTTCTGTCGTTTGACCCCTGGGAGTCCAACTTAGCCATTACTTTAGTAGGGATTTATCATTCTCCAAAAGGTTTCCCACCATTTTTAAAAATGGTGGCGTTCCCCAACTTCCAGGGTTTTCCGCAAAGAATAAAATGAGGGGAAATACCCCCCCCACCCCAAGCTCGTCCGCCTGAAATCCGCTTTCGGATTTTTCCATCAGGTCATCGATGCGAAGAAACCCAAAGCTGACTCATCTTAAATAAGTCACGAGAAAAAAAAACATTCTTACTTTCCTGAATTACCAATTGGTTCATAGGGATCCTTATATTAATTGCTTATATTATAATCTCCACATAAAGGGGTAGCTTTTTCCCCCATCCCTGAACAACCGCCGTGTCACATGTCCCGAATCAACTTCCCAAGACCCAAGCTGCAAAGTGTAGATGATCGATTGGATGAGGGTGCGCAAGGCCATGACGAAGCGTAAGATGCGACCCAGTTTCGCCACACGTACCTTGGGCGTTTCATGAAGTTTCTTGGGGAAGTTTGTGAAGCTAAAATTGGGAAAGAATTCTGGATGTTATCTAGTGGGAAAAAAGATCAGGACGAAACAAACAAAAAAAAATCCAAAGTCTCCATCTCTGTGAGATATGTCTAGAGGTGACAAGAGTTTTCATTCAGAAAAGTGACCTAATGAAAGTCTCCCAAGACATGTCGCCATGGCGTGGATTTCTTCTACAAAGCATGAACCCACCACCTCGTTTTTAGGGGTTGTAACCCATAACCATAGGGATCAAGACCTTCATTTTTCATGGTTTTTGGGTCCAAGGGTCACTACTATAAAACATTGAAGAAAAGGTGACCTCCCCTTTTCCCAAACCAAGCCGGACCCCATCAGATTCGTCATTTCAGGAACGGGACGGAGTATCTTCGCCAATATCTTTTAGTGTTCTACTTGGGAAAAGTAAAACCTTTATCCTTTGATGGTCAATCTCATGTTTAAAAACAGCAGGTCCCAACAATAACAGAAAGCAAAAAAATAATTTGAGTTCATGATTCCTACCTTTCATAAGAGAGTCCTAAAAAAAGAGAAAGGGTTTACGGCTCCAAGCGTTTTGATTCAACCAAAAAGATAAACTATTAAAATTGCACTGCTTTCACCCTGTTTTCCACCCTATTTTTCCATAGGAATTTCAGCATGCAAATGTTGAAACTCCAAGCTGCCAAGCGTGTGATGCGTACGATGCGCACCGTGCGCAAGCCCGAAAAGCCCATCAACGTGGAGTCTTCGATATGTTGCAAGGCGGACCTTGAGAGTGGGAATCGTCATCCAAAATAGGAAATCCTGAAAAAAAATGGGTAGATAAACCCCCATCATTGGGTTCATGAATATCCCCTAGTATATGGAAATCATCGGAGTTTGGGACCCTAGCACTTGTGGAAGATTCACCTCCTGCCCCCCCCCCGACGGGAATAACAGCGAGTTGGCCCCTCAACAAGTGACCCCAAAAGGAACGTAGTTTTCCTCCAATAACCATTTTTGCAGGGGCTAAGTTTAACTTTGGGAGGGTAACGAATATATATATATATATCTGTATATATGTATAAATACATATATTTGTTTTAGATGTAAAAATTCGCAAAAAAAAATATGTATATATATACATATATGATAAATTGATATATTCATATATGTTTGAATTGCAGGTTCATGAAGTTCGAATTTCAGTCTTACCAACTCCTAATGGCATGAACATGGTGAGACCAAAGGGTACACCAAAAATGCCAGCAATCAAACATTCCCTGGTGCACCTTGATATAGAATTTTCCTCAAGTGAACCTTTATGTTCAGAATTCAGAATACTTAACAAAGCTCCGTCTGACAGTCACTCCCTTTTAAAAACATGTTAAGTATTACTATTACTCATTCTAAACGTACAAAACCAGCTGGTGGTTTCAACCCATCTGAAGAATATTAGTCAAAATTGGATCATTTCCCTAGGTAGGGGTGAAAATAAAACATATTTGAAACCACCACCTAGATTATGATTGATTATGTCATCTAACAAACAACACTTTTTTTTTGGAGCCTTAAAAATTGTGAATGAAGTCATTTCAATGGGCCCCGGGCTTGACCTACATACCGAAAAAAGGAACCCGAAAAGGTAGCCCTCAAAATCCATGGAAGTGATCGTTAGATATCGTTAGTATGTTGGTTTGTTTCGTTCACCTTTATAGGGAACGTATCCAACCTACTTATATTGAAGTTATAATCCATTTACTAAGTACTGTACCATGGACATCCCAGTAGAGACCATGTAAGTATGGCATTTTACCTTTCGTTTGGTTGAGTCTTATGGCAAATGTAGGCAAATATGGATCATACATGCATCCTATGATAAAGGGAAAGGATAGAAAATTGTCCAATTTTTGTAAATACATCCAATTATCAATTGCCATTTTTTGGCTAGCCCGAGAGCGCTCAGAACAGGTCCTTATGACTATATATGGAACAAATTGGTGGAAATCATCCTTGGGGGTCCAGGACTGAGGTCTGCAGCGGTTCCTATCTTTGAGAAAATGGGCGGTTCCTAAATTTCTGGTGGCTGCGAAGGATATTTTTTGGACTATTACTAAGATATACATACACCCCCCGAAGATTAACATAGTAAGCTGAAAATGATGATTTGGAAGATGATTTTCCTCTTCCAGGGGTGTATTCTCAGGTTCCATGTTAATCTTCCGGGGTGTAATCAATTCAGAATAGTAGTTGATAGATCCTATACTAATCCCTCAGGTCGAGGAAAGTCCATTTTTTTCATGCCACGAATTGATAGTTGTAGACGCTCCTCCTTCGAGTGGACTCGCCCCCAAGTAACAGAGGAACAGTGAAGGATTCAGAATGAACCCCCTTAGCAGGTAATGTCATCATGGTGGTGTTCTTTTGCATCCTAAAGAGTTCTTTCGCATCCCAAAGTTATAATAGTTATAGCTATCAAGCAAGGTTTGATAACATCTCACTTAGCCAATGGACCCTGAAATAAAAGTGTAAACTTTATTTTCCCTACCCAATATCTAATCCCAAAATGTTTAGCCTTTCAGCCATTTGCCAAGTAAGATATGAAATAATCAAGTTGACTCCAACAGATTGCTTCCTCACAGCTCCTCCTCAACACCAAATGTCAAGCAGCAAGATTTCGATGGCTGCTTCCCATACGGAGCACAGCCTCATTGGCATCCAAAAAAAAAAACACCCAGCCACCGGAGTGCCTCACCTCATCGAATCGATTCTTAAGGGGTCCACCCTGGAAATATAGCCCCTAAAAGTAGGGGGGTTTCCCAAAAGGAAAGGATCATCTTCCAACCAAACTGGCCAAATTCTAAGATTACACCAACCTAGATTTCCCTGAAATAAGGGGATCTCCCTTACTGTTTCACCACCACCATTTGGGGTGAGGTCGTGTACAATCATTTTTCGCCGTTAAAATTTCGGGGGGTGTAATCTTACTAACCCTATTTTCATTCATGGCTCAACGGTCAACAGCTACCTAAACAAACCTACAGTTGCCAGGTTACTACCCCTTTCAAAAACCCTCAGGAAAGCCGAACAAAAAAAAAAGTCGAATCTGTCTTCTTGGTATCTGCTTATTGAAGTACTTGGATGTCCCAGGAAGTTAAGCTACGTAGAAATGGGATATCTTTGGGGTTAAATAGCCATGTACTAACCGTTGATCCTAACCTCCAGCGGGACATCCACGTAACTGGAAGGTTCGAGTTGATTTCGCATCACTAAATCTAAGAAAATTGAGGATTTGAGGAACTCCGTTTCCGATCTTACACGATCCCCAAGGTTGAACTAAGGTGGAATCCAAAAAAATGGGGAGAGTTTGGCATATGTTACAACCTCACTGGTGACATGTGACTTATTTCATGAAGCATAATTTTTCAGCACTTCCCTCGAAGTTTTTTAATCCATAGCCCTTGGGAGTTCATATCTACCTTTTCATCATTTGAATCTTCCAAGAGTTTTCAACAAAAACTGTTACCCTTCCTCTCGTAATCATGGTTCTGTGAAAAATGGGTCCCTCCAACATTATATGAAGTTCCTTTCATTCATATAGGAAGTCATTTTCCACGTCCATGATCATGGGAGAAAGGGTTAAGATGAACACCTTTTGTTGTTGGAAGCTTTGAAGGCATCTCCCCTGCTTCGTCAAAAGAAAACATCATCAATGGGATGGAGAATCTGACAGATACCCTCCCCGCAACTACTAGCCTCCCGGGAACTGACATATCCCCTACCAAGGCACTTTTGAGTCGATGATTTCCTTTTCCCCAGGTGGAAAACGTGTTAGTTCCCTGAAGGGTAACCAAAATTTTGAAGAAAATCATTGAGAAAAAATCATCATCCAAAAACTTCCTTGTAGAGAATTCTGACTCGGGTAGTAATTGGGATGAATAACTTGGATGACCACTCAGCTTAGCTAAGTCTACAGGCTCCTGGGAAGATAACCTCCATTGCAACAGCCCTTTCTAGTCATGGCGTATATCTTAGGGTTGTCCCCGGTCACCCTTCCCTATAAGCCTTCATTTAAACCACTTTTTTACTGGGAAGGAAGACAACCCAACTTCTATCCCAGTTATGATTCAGGAATCCGATTAGTGTCGCCGAGTGGCACCAGCACCATGTCCAGCAGATTCCTTAGCAATTGGCATCTTGCTGGCTCGAGCATTGATTTGTTGTTTGATGGCATCAAGCCTCTCAGTAAATCAACATTCACGAGCAGTGCTCAAAAACCTGGTGATATTTCATGAAATCCTGGGTGGTTTATATGGAATCTGATTAAAGGCTCATTGTAACGATTGGGCAGTCCAACCACTCATACTCAAATCATGCACAAAGGTGCCACAAACTGCCCGAATATCACTTGCAATTATTTTCTCAGAGTTTTCGATGTTCCAAAGGCAACTAGATGTTGAGAGAAATGGCTCCAAACCACGAAACAAAATGGGAAGTTCCGAACAAAACAATACTCTCCCAGATTCTGATTGAATGGTGATTTACCATGATAGCAAGAAAAATAATCATTAAATAAACAATTCCAAGCGAATGGGGAAAACTTTTAACCAAAGCAAGTTGAGGCTCCTTCCCAAAGATTTAGGGTTACTCTATACGTGTTATATGTCTATCACATATGTATANGGAGACTAGTCACCCCACGAAAACAACAACAACAACAACAACAACAACAACAACAACAACAACAACAACAACAACAACAACAACAACAACAACAACAACAACAACTACTACTACTACTACTACTACTACTACTACTACTACTACTGCTAGTACATTTGCATTTCCAAACAGAAACATTAGTTCTATGATCCCCAATGGTTACTAAGTGAAGTTTTGATCACTGTAGCTACTAGTGTTGGATATCCACGCTACCCAAGTTGCTTGTTTTTTTCTTTACCTTATTTCACAAATGTCCGGGATCCAAAATTCCTCACTTCTCACTGAGATTGCCCATTTCCTAAAATCATAACACAAGCTACTTACTGCCTCAAGAAAAGAAAAATCTATGTATAACTCATGTTACTAATTAACACATCACATATACCCTGGAAGTCAAAGTCGACTATTGTTTTTGAATGTGTTTTCCAGTGAGTTTCCCCTGAAAAACCCATTGTTTTAGGAAAGGATTTGTTTAATCAACAAATCCAGGAAAATCTATCTTTAACGGTCTTTGACTTCCTGGGCACGGTATATATGAATGTTTCCGAAAACCGGGGTACCCCCAAATCATCCATTTTAATAGGGTTTTTGATACCCTTATTTTTGGAAACACCCATATATACCATGTATATACTAGTCGCTAGTGAAACTGGTACTTTTTTTTTGGGACGAATGCACCGAGGTACCATGCCCACGCCTCCGAACAGAAAAAGGCCCGTTGGTATGCTGCAATTCCTCAGGAATTTGGTTTCCCTTAACAAGGCCGGCCATGAAACCCCTTATGAATCTGAGGGTCTGAGGGGGGGGATAGGTTGACCAGTCACTTGGAGGCTTGAATGTTTGAATGAAATGGATAAACTCAAGGGAGGTGAATGGATGACTGACTTCGGGAATTAAACAATATGAAACAATTAAAAAGAACCGGATGAATCAATGTCATATCAATGTCTCCCCTACTGGGGATGCATCCAGCTCGATATTTTATGATTTCTTCCAAATTCAATGAAAACATGTTGAATGGAAAAAGGCATGGGGGTTGGTTAATGACACCATCTAAAAATGATTAAACCAAGTATTATAATCAAAGCCATATTTCTGCTTAGGGTGTTTTTCTTTGAAGGGTGCAGGTAGGATTTGGATAACAGGACCTCGTGTCATGTCCTGAGTTTTTTTCGATGCGGCATTAGCTCCAAAAAAGGCTTCCGACCCCATTTTGGGGGGATGATTTCGCGATGTCTTTCAACAACCGAAATTTTCCCCACAATGCGCACAAGGATATAGAGCTACTCATAAATGGCCAAATAAATGGGTAAGCGGGGTCATAACCCTACGGATAGGGGTTATAACTCCATTTGTAGCTGGTACGGGCCCACCTTGCATGATTCACCTGAAATTATATGAATATATATATATATAATATATACAAAAAACATATTTAACGCTGAAGTCTTTGCGAAGCACTCACAATTTCTGAGACGAAAACTTTGTGGAGATGTTTGAAACCATCATCGAGAAAAAAACACCGCGCATGACCTGGACGAAAAAAAAGCTTGGAATTCCGTCAACTTTGATGAGATTCCAAGTTTGTGTCATGCTAATTTACTGCAGAATTTTCATTTTGACACCAATACGTGGTTGTACTTGACTTCACCAAAATGGTGGGATTTCGGATTTGGGATACCAAAGGGGCACTTTGTTAACGGCCGTTATGGCGGCCTTTCTTTTTGGGTCTCCACCGAGGCAAAGGCCACCAAGTTGCACAACTTTCAAACCGAGCATCTCAACAAAATCTCGATGGTGAAGAGTGCTGTGTACATGTTCCGTATCACCTGGGAATTGAAACAGACCGTTTCGTCCGTTTCGAAGTATATATATATATTGTCCTCTAGGGGGTTATAGAATCCCTACCACGTATAACTGTAGAACCAGAATAATCCTATGAATTTTTTCGAACCGGTCTCCCACCGAACCTGGAGAGGTACAGAGTTGCCATTGGTGTTCTTCAAATCCTCCTGCACCTCAATGCCAATGAAGATGGCATTGGTGACCACCAGGCATGCCTAGGAGACACTCGAAAAAACCGGAGGGAAACTGGGGTTTGGCTCATCACCTTTGCCCATGGGATCTATGGGACTGGTATATTTACCCTCATTTACAATAAATTTATGACAAGTGTAGGAAAAGGATATGGGTTTAGCTGCAGCTGCAAGTTGTAAAAGTTGTTTGGCCATTGTGACACCACACAAGAATGGAGAGTAGAAGCCCAGGAGCTAATTCATCTGACAAAACCATCCATTTTCCAGGGGCAAAAAATGTGCTATGTCAGTTTCAGGGTAGGTCTAAGCCACATCCAGATTGAAGGATGCAGAGCTGCGAACCTTTAGATGTCCTTCATTGCCATGAAGGGATTTTGTTGCCGTTCGGCGTGACCCAAGGGTTTGCCCTGCATTGGAGTGAGAGTCAAGATTGAAGCCATGAAGGGAATGATATTACAATTAATTCAATTCATCATTATCCAAGGGTCATGAAAAATAACCAACCCAAACAATGCACTATTATAAGGGAAATCCCTCAAAATCACCATACATGTGCATTAATCCCCCCAAATGGGTAATTTAATGACCCCTGCTATCAATCAAGAAAAACCCGCAATTATAATTTCTTGTAATATCTATAGGGAATACAGTATACATGATGGCGGCCTCCGGCCCCCCCC